>BJCO01818221.1:0-15996 GCA_018326465.1 Flaveria floridana | reverse complement strand
CATGAAGAGGGTAAAGTGTGACCGGATCTTGATAGAAGTGAAAGATAGAGAATGCATGAAAGTTAAAGATAGATAATGAACGAATGATAGACAGAGAATGAATGAGAGTTATAGATAAAGAATGAATGAGAAAAGAAGATAATAATGACATTATCTATGTGTATGTACGTATGATGTGTGTTCATATACGAAAGTATAGTATGTTTTTGAAAGAAGTAAAGAACGGTTTTAACGAAAGAAAAGTATGTTTTAATGTAAAACTAGAACTCACTCAGCAACGCTGACTTTGATGTGTTTCCAGTTGGCAGGTATGTTGCTGAGGATGGCACGGGGCGATTACAAGTACCTAGGGCATGCTACGAGGGTCCCCTCAATCTCATGGATTGACCCTATATGCATCTTTCTCGTTAGCTAAACCGCACACAGTTAAGCTAATGATAACATGGTCGTGCACCTCCATTCAATTTGCCTGCAAGACTTTCATTCGTTCTTTATGTTCCAATTTCCATTATCATTAATCTTTCACTTTCTTTAATGATAATACTTTACATATACGAATATAATCACACCACGTAAAGCCACATAATAGATACATACTAGGGAACATAAGAACAACCCAAAAACATGCATAAAATAAATAAATATAATCATCAAGTCAAATCAGTGTCAAACCCTAGGATTTCTATTTTTCCTAAAATTACAAAAATTTTTCTAAGTGTTTTAGGCGCATGAGCACTATGTAGGCTCCTGAGCACTATGCAGGCGCATGGGTACTTAGGTGCTTGGGAAAGTTAGGCACATGGGAAAATCCAGGCACATAGGCACTGCTTGGGCGCATGAGCCCAACACTTAGGCGTCTGGGCACATATTTTGGGCGCATGACCACTATATGGACGCATGGGCTGATACTTAGGATATTTTGGCAAATATTTTAGGCATATGGGAACTACTGGGGCGCATGGGTTAGTACTTAGTCTTTTTGGCTAAATATCAGGCGCATGAGCCTAAACTTGGGCGCATGAGCCTAAACTTGGGCGCATGAGCAGCAGTTATACACATTTCTAAATCGTTTTCAGTCCCAATCATCATCCTAACATGTTCTTAACTTAAATGTATCATTCCAGGCATCCAAAACAAGCATATAACCAAAAAACACATGAATTAGTACACGCATACATACGGTTACATACATGTCATCTTTAAAACATTTTACATGCATTTTGAGCCCTAAAGAAGTTTAAAAACATAAAAACCGGGGTTCTAGAACTCACCTAAAGCATTCTTCAAGTAAAATTCCACCGAACTTGAAGGTACCAAGAGTTCAAACACCTAAAACACAACTAAACAAACAACCAAGCACAAAGAACATATAAAAATCGGTTCTAAGGTCGAAAACCCAACAAAACCGAACTAATTATACGAAGAAATGCTTATCAAGAGCAAAAACACAACCTTCTTCTTCTTGCAAACTGAAAGAAAAGGTTTATTCTTCTATTTCTTTCTTCTTTCAGTCGAGCAGCAGAGTGAGGGTATGTAATGGGCGGCCATGCTCTCAAATATATTAAATTATTTGAGTTTTGTACTTTTTAAGCTTTGGCCCCTCCACTTTTATTCTTTTTCCCTTTTTGCAAGATATTTTTATTTTCTTTTATTATTTCTTTTCTTTTCCTTTAATTTGACAAAAATTTCGGGTGTTACAAGTCTACGCCCCTTAAAGAGGTTTCGTCCCTGAAACTTGTCACCCTTCGAACAACTGTGGATAATGTTGTTTCATTTCTTTCTCAGTCTCTCATGTAGACTCAGAACCCTTTCGGTGTTTCCATTGCACTCACACAAGTGGAACCACATTATTTCTCAATCACTTATCCTTCTGACGATAATTGCCACTGGTTGCTCCACATAATTAAGGCGTTCATCCATCTCCATATCCTCCAGTGGTACAATCATGTATTTATTGGCTAACCACTTTCTCATATGAGATACATGGAATTGCGGATGAATTCCACTTAACTCATCAGGCAGTTCTAATCGACAGGACACCTCTCCTACACGTGTGATAACTCGGAAAGGCCCTATGTACCTTGGGCTCAGCTTACCCCGTTTCCTGAGCCGGATGATCCCCTTCCAAGGTAAGACCTTCAACATGACTCTATCACCCACGTTGAATTTGATCGGTCTATGCCTTTGGTCGGCATACGAATTTTGGCTATCCTTGGCCGCCTTCACAAAGGCTTTGATCGTTTCTAACTTTTGCGTCGTAGCCTCGATCACCTCGATACTTCCCAACTCCTTCTGGCCAATGTCTCCCAAACATACGAGCGTCCAACTCCTCCTACCGTATAGCATCTCGTATGGTGGCATGCGAATGCGGGCATGATAACTATTGTTGTATGAGAATTCCGCTAACGGTAAGTGATCATCCCAACTTCCTCAAAATTCAATCACCCATGCTCGGAGCATATCCTTGAGCATCTGAATTCTCTTTTTAGACTGACCATCTGTCTGAGGATGGTAAGCCGTGCTAATGTGTAGCCTCGTCTCTATAACATCATGGAATCTTTTCCAAAACTTCAATGTGAACCGGGTGTCACGATCCGACACGATAGACACCGACACACCATGACCAGCTACAATCTCTTTGATGACCAGATCCTCCTGCTTCTCAGATGAGTATGTCTCGTGGATCGATAGGAAGTGGTCAATCTTTGTTAGACGATCAACTATCACCCAAATGGTATCGTATCCCCTTGTCGTACGAGGTAGCTTCGTTATGAAGTCCATGGTGATGTGCTCCCACTTCCATTGGGGTATATCCAATAGTTGGATCTTCCTGTATGGCTTTGATGCTCTGCCTTCACTTGCAAGCAAGTAAGGCACTTACTCATATACTCTGCTACGTCCAGCTTCATTCCCGACCACCAATAATCTTTCTTCATATCCTGGTACATCTTTGTGGCACCGGGATGAATCGAGTATCGAGTATTATGAGCTTCATCTAGGATTGGTCCTTGTAGGTCTCCATAATAAGGGATCCATATCCGCCCGAAGCGGATTCTAACTCCGTGGGTATTTTCTCCCAACTCCGTGACTAAACCTCTCATCCGTTCATAGTTAAGGAGATCTTCTTTCAACGCCTTATTTTCAAATTCTTTGACCTGGGTCATCATGTTAGAGGACATCACTAGTTGTTAAGCTTTCACCCGGATCGGCTCGGGTCTATCCTTTCAACTGAGGGCATCAGCCACTACATTGGCTTTACCCGGATGGTAGTGGATCTCACAATCATAATCCTTGATTAACTCTAACCACCTCCTCTGCCTCATGTTGAGATCCTTTTGCTCAAAGAAATACTTTAAGCTTTTGTGGTCTGTGAAGATTGTGCACTTTGCCCCGTACAGGTAGTGCCTCCAAACCTTCAATGCAAAAACCACAGCCGCTAGCTCCAAATCATGGGTGGGGTAATTGACTTCATGAATTTTTAGCTGTCAGGACGCATAGGCTATTACCCTTCCACGTTGCATCAACACGTAACCCAGTCCCGAGTAAGAAGCATCCGAATATACCACTAAGTCTTCACGCCCTTTGGTAATGTAAAGATAGGAGCTTGAGTTAATCTTGCCTTTAACTCCTCAAAAGCATCCTCCTGTTCCCGACCCCACACAAACTTCACGTCCTTGTGAGTCAATTTAATCAAAGGTAGACTATCTTGGAAAAGTCTTGAATAAATCTTTTGTAGTAGCCCACCAATCCTAAGAATCTTCGAATCTCGGATGGCGTTTTTGAAAACTTCCATTGCATCACCACCTCAACCTTCGCCGGGTCCACCATAATTCCTTCAGGATTCACCACGTGACCCAAAAATTGAACTTCACGCAACCAAAAAGCACAATTAGAGAATTTAGCATATAACTTCTCCCTTCTAAGTGTCTCCAACACTTCGCGTATGTGGCAGGCATGTTCTTCTTCGCTCTTTGAACAAATCAGGATATCATCAATAAACACGATCACTGACTTATCCAACATCGGCCGACACACTTGGTTCATTAAATCGATAAAGGCAGCTGGCGCGTTAGTTAGACCGAAAGACATAACGAGAAACTAGTAGTGTCCATAACGCGTGCGAAAAGCTGTCTTAGGAATATCTTGCTCCTTCACCTTCAAATGATGGTAGCCAAATCGGAGATCTATCCTTGAGAACCAACTGGCACCTTGGAGCTGATCGAACAAGTCATCAATTCTCGGTAAGGGATATCGGTTTTTCACCGTTAACTTGTTTAACTCTCGGTAGTCTATACACATCCTCATACTACCGTTCTTCTTAACAAACAAGACCGGAGCACCCTAAGGAGATATGCTTGGTCGGATGAACCCTTTGTCCATCAACTCCTGCAGTTGAACCGTTTGTTCCTTAATCTCAGTAAGAGCTAATCGGTACGGTGCTTTGGTAATGGGTTGAGCACCGGGTATCAAATCAATTTGAAACTCGATCTCGTGGTCCGGTGACACACCTGGTAAATCTTCTGGGAACACGTCTGGAAAGTCACACACAACTGGTACTGACGCGTCCATATCCTTTACGTAAGCCAGGTAGGAATTACATCCATGTTTCATGCATTTCTCTACCACCGCCATCGAAATAACCTTCGGAACCGTAGTGACGCGATCACCGTAGACAGTCACCGAACTTCCATCGGCCCAATTAATCGAATCATCTTCTTACGACACACAATGTTTGCCTCATAGGATGCTAACCGATCCATCCCTAGTACTATATCAAATCCGCCTAGGGGCATCACAAATAGTTTAGGAGAAAACCTTTGGCCTTCTAGTTCTATGGTGCGGTCTTCTATCATATCAGAAACTCTAGTAGACTTACCAATAGCAGTTTCTACATCAAATGGCTCATCAATACTTCTATTACTAACAGACAATTTAGCATAAAAAGCAACAGAAATAAAACTCCTACTACCACCAGAATCAAATAATACAGAGGCACAATTTTGGTTTACTAGGAACATACCTGACACGACATCGGGGTCCACCCTGGCCTCCTCCCACTTCATTGTGAAGGATCTATCACTTGCCCTCTACCCTCCTTCTTTCCTCGTCTTCTTCACCCCAGAACTCTTGGCCCTTGGCTTCTTGCAATCCCTACTCACATGTCCCTCTTCACCATAGCTATAACACCTCAACACCTTACAAAATCCTTTGCAATGTTACCGGGCTTCCCACACTTGAAGCATACATTTAATCCCAACCTACACTCACCAGTATGCTCCTTCCCATACTGCACCTCTTTACCCCCGAACTTGCTGAAATCACTCGTCAATCATCCACCCTTGACTTCTTGTTGTTTGGGGTGAAACCACCAAGCCCAATCTGTTTCCCGCTCCAGTTCTTGTCTCCACCAATTATCTTCTTCACCTCCACCACAGTGACCTCCCTTTCGTCATACAATCTACCCGCCAGGTCTACCACCAACCGAAAGGTACCCGACCGGACAACAATCAAATGCCTGTGGATGTCAGCCGGCAATCCTTGGATATACCTCTTGATTTTCCTTGATACCGGCGTCACCTGATCCAGCACCAGCCTCGCCATCTTATTAAACTTGGTAGTGTACTGCTGGTGTGTCATGGTGCCCGCCTCTAGCTATAGGAACCCCCCCCCCTCTATCTTGTCTAGTTCCCTGTGAGGACAAAATTCCTCAATCACCATTTTCTTTAATTCTCCCGACCTCATTTTGCCGATGGCTCTGCTTCCCTCGGCTTGAACATATTATCCCACCAACACAGAGCCGAGTCAATGAACAATTGAGTGGCAAACTTCACCTTCTGGTCCTCCTTACACTCACTAATCTCCAACACTGCCTTCATCTCTCTTACCCAGCGGTGAGCAGCAACAACATTACCATTTCCATCAAAAGTCAGGGGTCTGCACCGTTGGAATGCCCCGTAGCTGCATCCCCTCATGGTTTCCCGCACTCCACCTCCTCCTCATCACTGGAGGCCGCCTTTTCTGCATTCAGTTCCTTCTCTTCATCATGACCCCTCCCATTTCCCCTTCTTCCCTCCGTAGTCCTTCTCTCATCCTCCCTCATAACACAGATGACTTCAGTCACTATAGACGGTAGGATCGTCTGCATGACTTGGTGAACCTCCTCAACCACTGCCTCTTTCACTAAGGCCCTCAGGTTGGCTCTCTCATCAACGCCCTCATGCTGAATCTCAAGATCTGCTAGTGTCATTTCAGCAGTCCTAACCCCCTTCCTTGTGGCACGTGTTCCCACACCACGTCCACTACGTGCCCCGTATTTAGAAGCCTTAGACGAGGTACCTCCAGCCATCCTCTAAACAATATAAGATTCAAACACTAACACTGTCATTCAAGGATAGCTCAATTATTGTTAAGTATAGTATGTCCCTAATTACAGTGGTCAGTTGTGATTTGCCACTTACTTTACCCTTCATCCCCCGACCATTTCTTATCCTGAGTACCTTACTATTCAAATCTACTATAAACACATAAATCAAATAGCACACACACATACTACCGGTTAATATTAAGAAAAGAAATACCTGATGTTACGTAGCTACTTGGGCTGGCATCCCTCCATTCGGTCCCATTCTCAGTTTAAGTTTAGGTTTTTTAAAAATATTTACCTAATTCTCTTAAAGTTTAGCTCTGATACCAACTTGTAAGGCCTCGTTCCTGGAGACCTCACAGTTGGACAATCATAGCATTATTATATAAAACAATATTCATTTCATAAAATGTTGCAACAAAATTAAGTTAACAAAAACCATTCATTACTGTTGCAAAATAATACATCGTTGTAAGTTAGGGTTATAAAATAATCAATTAGTTGCATTACAATACAACAAAATCATTAAGCATGAACGGATGTCAGTCTTGTCCTGCTGAGTAACTTTCCTCGCGTGCCATCCTTAGTAATAATTACCTGCCAACAGAAAAAACATAAAAGTCAGCATTGCTGAGTGAGTACTAGTTTTAAAAGCGTTAAAATACCTTGCATGATTTATATATGAAAATACCCTTTTCAATAAATATTTCCTTTACTTTCATACGGGAGCATTCATCGTACATACATCAAAGTATACCCTTATCATCTTTTATTATCGTACGCATTCGTTCGTTTTGTACTTTTTCATTATCTTTCACTTTCATCCAGACCAATGTGCAATACCTCGAACATTGTGCATGAAGCTGATACTGGCTGAAGTCTATAAATAGACACCTAACATTGTGCATGAAGCATGGCCCAGTACCTAGGGCATGCTATAAGGGTTCTGTCAATCTCCAAGATTGACCCTGTGTGCATCCTTCAGGTTAGCTAAACCGCATACAGTTGAGCTAACGATAACATGGTCGTGCACCTCCATTCAATTTGCTTGCAAGACTTTCATTCGTTCTTTATGTTCCACTTTCCATTATCATTAATCTTCCACTTTCTTTAATGATAATACTTTACATATAAGAATATAATCACCCCACATAAAGCCACATAATCGATACCTAATAGGCAACATAAGAACAACCTAAAAACATGCGTAAAATAAATAAATACAATCATCAAGTCAAATCAGAGTCAAACCCTAAAACTTCTATTTTTCCAAAATTACAGAAAATTTTCTAAGTGTTTTAAGCGCCTGAGCACTATGTAGGCGCCTGAGCATTATGCAGGCGCATGGGTGTAAGGACCATGTATGTATGTAGTACTAACAGATTCTATGTGAGACCAGATCACATAGCATGGAATTCTATTTGATTGGTGATCCAATTAGTGAGAACGAACAACCTGATCGATCTAACGATGAAACAAACGTTAAGAACGAGTTAGAATCGATCAGGAACGAACTATGAACTTGGATTTGCGACTTAGAACGCTCTGGATGGCTAGGGTATGAAAGTATTCGAAGTGCTCTGTTTTTCCACGAATTATGTCGTATTTATAGGTTTTCAGTGTTCATTCATACGACTGAACCATTAGCATGGTTCAGTCGTGCGATTGAATCATGCGTCTGACTCATACGCACGACTGAAGGTTCAGTCGTGCGACTGAATCAATCTTATGTCTCCATCATACGACTGATCCTGTCACCTGGTTCAGTCATGCGACTGGTCCATAAGTATGGTTCATTCATGCGTATGGTCCATAAGTATAGTCCATTAGCATGAATAACCACATGACTAAGTTGAACACATTTCTAAGTTCTTATTGACTTAGAACTATGTAAAACAACATCAAACCTATATATTAAGTTCATACATGTGAATCACATTAAATATAATGATAATATAACATAATCAATCACAAATAAACATCACAATGCATTTCATATATCATTAATATCATCACATTGCATCATATTACATCAGTGTAAGACATGAAAGACTTTTACATTTGAGATCATAAACTAGGTACATCAAGATGTATCAACAAACACCCCCTTGGACCTAGTTTAGCCTAATGTCTAACATTCTTCACATGCTCTTGGAACTTCTTGTACTTCTCTTCTCTTGTGACTCCAGCGTGAATCTCGAACGCAAAGCAAAGTCTTATCACGTGTTGAAACTGTAGAGCTTGTACAATTGCGTATCATAGAATAGTGGCCACTTGTAGAGAGTATAAACATTATCCGCAGACAAGTTGGTTAGCCACATAGGGTCAAATACCCGGATAGTCTTGATTTTCCCATCCTTGTGCAAAACTATGACCGCTTCACCCGTTCTCCAGTCATAATACCACCACTTGAAGTGTGGAGTGAAGTCTTGAGGTAGCTCCCGTAGTGGGATCTTCAACATTATGCGCGGGGGACTCCACTTCAGCATGACTTTAGGCCTTCCAGTGATAGGATCAACTTCGGTCTTATGTATGAACCGTTTAGGCCGTTGAGGCTTGAAGTTGACCCATTTGCTGTGGTATTCCTTCTTGAGAGCTGTCTCAAACCTACCCGACATCTTTTTTGGGTTGGCGTACATAAGATCTAAATAGGCAAGCCTGTTCAGCTTAAAACTGGGAAGAGTCTTCAGATCATGAGGATATCTGAAGTACTCAATCCCCTTCTCTCTTTTAACCATGTAGACATCCAAGTGCTCAAAATAAGCTCAACTGATAATCTTACCTGACACCTTCTGATTCTTCTTCACTTGATAGAGTTTGGTGTAGGCATTCGAATTTGGAGGAACTCATTGGGCTTTCATCTCAGCTAAACATGCTGCCCACTCAACCTTCTTTAGATTGACATATGCGTCCCTAGCTTGGGCTTTTCCTTCCTCTTTCTCCTTTTCCTTCTCTGTTTCATCCAACTTCTTGAAAGTATCACTGCCAAATGTTTCACCCAAGTTGTGGTTAACATTGCCTTGTTGGTTAGTGTACTGAGGATACTATTCTAAAGTGATATCCTCTATCTCAATCTCATCTACATCCTGCAGCTCCTCATCCCTCATAATATCGACCACGGGAGGATCTTTGACTAGCTCATCAGGATTGCGTCTAAACATGTCAGCTAGCTGCGCGTCAGTAAGAGCATGGATGATCTCTCCCTCCTTAAGGGTGTAGCTCATAGATCACCTTACGATCCCTTGCAAATCAAGAATCATGGTTAGCTGAGTCTTGATTTGCTGAAGGGGGCGATGTCATAGTCGTCTGTTTGTTGAGCTTCATCCGTCTGATTAAACATTCAAAACACAATCACACACAAATCAGTAATCAAGACATTTAAACATTAATAAAATTAATGTAATACATAACTTAAGTACAAAAGTTTTCAAAAACAAAGACATCTATTCATTATTCTTGCCTTGTTTGCCTGTTTCTTCAGCTAGAGGAGCGGAGGAAGAGGGTCCTTGATCTTGATTACGCTTTGTGTGCCTCTCCCGAGCAGATGGATTTGAGGCTGATGCAGATGCATCACCTTCCTGATCATGCTCATCCTCATTATCTCCATCCTTATCCTTCCCACTTCCTCCTGCTTCAACCTCGTCATCATCATCATCCGATTCATCATTAGAGGAATCATCATCATCATCAACCGCTTTGATTGATCCCTGTAGATCTTTAGTCCCAAAACATAGGTGGCTTCACTAAGATCCTTAATGGAAAAACAACTTCCAAACCAGGTTTTTACATCTTCCAAGGTTGGAATGTCATTTCCAAATAGTAGGATGTCATCGACATACAATACTAGGAAAGTGATGTTGCTCCCACTAGCTTTCTTATACACACATGCTTTATCAGCATTTTTGATGAACCCAAATTTGATTACCTCTCATCAAAACGATGATTCCAACTTCTTGATGCTTGCTTCAATCCATTGATTGATTTCTTTAACTTGCATACTTTGTTAGGATGTTTTGGATTGACAAAACCTTCAGGCTAAACCATATAGACATCTTCCTCAAGATATCCATTTAGAAAAGCGGTTTTGACATCCATTTGCCAAATCTAATAATTATAATGAGAAGCTATGGCAAATAATATCCTAATAGACTTTAGCATTGCAACCAGCGAGAAGTTTTCATCATAATCAACCCCTTGAGTTTGAGTGAAACCTTTTGCTACAAGTCTAGCTTTATAAGTATCCAAGTTTCAATGCATATCTATTTTCTTCTTGAAAACTCACTTACTTCCAACTACCTTGGAGTTAAGAGGTAGTACAACCAAGTCCCATACTTGGTTGTCATACATGGATTGCATCTCAACTTTCATGGCTTCAAGCCATTTGTCATAATCCAAATTGGACATTGCCTCACGGTATGTGGTTGGTTCATCAGAATCTACCACATAGCATCCATCTATGAAAAATCCATATGTTTCAGGTGGATTAATAATTCTACCAGATCTGCGAATGTTTTGTGTGTATTGATCAACCATTTGATCATCCTCAACATCCTCATGTTGAGTGCTAGTGTCAAATAAACTTGTATCGGGTTGTGGTTCATGATCCTCTTCAAGATCCACTGTTCTACTGCTAGCTCCTTCCATAAGGAACTTAGCTTCTAAGAACTCGGCCTTCTTGGCAACAAACTCCTTTTGTTCCAATGGATCATAGATTAATATCCTATAGAATCTCTAGGATATCCAATAAAGATGCATTTTGTGGAATGGCTTTCTAACTTGTTTGAGGTGGGAGTCTTAACATAAGCCTCACATCTCCACACCTTTAAATATGATAGAGATGGTACTCTTCCATGCCATATTTTGAAAGGTGTCTTTTACACTTTCTTGATTGGGGCCATATTCAAAATACGGGCCGTAGAAAGCAAAGCGAAACCCGAAAATGATAGAGGCAATGAGCTTCGAGCCATCATAGATCAAACCGTATCCAATAGAGTTTGATTTCTCCTCTCGGACACACCATTGTTGTGAGACAATCCCACAACTTCTAAGATAATCTCTAAAGGCATCACTTAGATATTCACCTCCTCTATCGGTGCGGAGAATTTTTATTGACTTGTTGAGTTGATTTTCTACTTCATTCTGGAAGGTTTTGAACATTTTAAAAGCTTCATCTTTGTGTCTTAACAAGTACACATACCTATTTTGACGTTGGTAAAGGTAATGAAGTATCTTTCATTGTACCTAGTCATTAGCTTAAAAGGACCATATATATCCGAATGTATAATACCTAATAATTCTTTTGCCCTTTCGGTTTTGCCTCAAAAAGGTGCCTTGGTCATTTTGCCTTGTAAACAAGATTCACATACATCAAATGAATCATATTCACTTGCTTTTAAAAGACCATTCTTGGGTATGGTAGGTGTGGTGGTCGGTGTAGTGGTTGCTGTAGTGGTGGCTGTGGTGGTAGTAGGAGTGGTGGTAGTGGTGGTGGCTGTAGTGGTAGTGGTGGTAGTAGTGGTGGTAGTGGTGGTGGTAGTGGTGGTGGTAGTGGTGGTGGGAGTAGTAGTTATGGTGTTGGATGAGGTAGGTGTGGTGGTGGAAGAGGTAATCAATACAATCAATCGCCTCTTGCCCTTCTTGCCGTGAGGCTGGGCCATTCTCTTCCTCCTCGAGCCCTTCGCAATCTGGGACCCCCTGGGCTAATAGGCTGGTCGGGTGTATAAGTAGGATCAGTGATATCAGCATCACCAACCTCTGAACCAGCTTGGCGTCCCCCAACTGCCTCTTTTCCCCTTTTGGCAGCCACTACTCGGCTACCGACCGTCCTCGTCAGAGGCTCCTCATCAGACTCCTCATCTTCCTCATCAACCATGAAGTCCCGGTGGATAGCAGCCTGCTCAGATCCATCGGGAGCAGATGAACTATTGTGTGGAGGTGGTCGAGATCTAGTGGATGTGTCCGTGGCTCGTGTTTGACTGGAGCCTGCATCTCCACCACCCTGACTATCATCATGGTCCTCATCATCGTCGTCAGGAACCATGATAGGCTTGACATCTGAATCACTATCTTCGTGATGCCACTTCTTACAAGATGGCGCCACGTAATCCTCATTGGCCAGATGGCCAAAGAGTCTCCTCACCGGGGGCTTCACCTGCTTTCCCCTGTATACCTTCATTTGGCCCAACGTGGTGTCATCCATCCCCTCTAAGCTCACTCCATTGTCCTTCTCCTTGGGCGGCTGAGGAAGCTTCTCATCTATAATCATCTGTAAGAATCGCAGATACATACAGAAGCCTTCCTTGCCCTTGGCCTCTATGTTCTCTGTCAAGTATGTGAAGAACATGCAGGAGAAACTGAACAGGTAGTTCAGTACCTGCGTAACGTATGCATTCTAGATTTTGTCCGACATCTCATCGAATCCTCCACGCCTTGAGGCATGCACTTAAGGATCACATGTTCCAAATACTTAAATTGGGGGCACATGTTACTCTTGTTCAACACGCCGGCATTGATGTCGCCGGCGTACTTGATCCTTAAGAAGCATCCAGAACCGTTAGGGTATGTAGCTTGGTTGGGTGGGCTCCATCCTCACCCAGATCCAAGACTCTCCTCAGGTCGTCTTCCCTGATCTCAATATCTTGTCCGAAGATAGAACTCCAGATACAGTAGGGCTCGACAGAACGGTCGACGGAGGCATTCTCCTAGAATGCCTGCTGAATCGATCTGTATGGTGTGCAGGGAGTGGAGATGGCCTTGTAGAACCTCGATCTACATAGAAAGGCAATAATCCCGGAGAACTTAGAAGCGTTCCGAGAAGTAGCGTCTAGATGAGCACAAATATTGTGTTTGGTGCTCATCGTCCATCTCTCAGCCATGTTGCTGCAAAATAAGAAACATACACGTTAGATCCATTCATTAGAAATAACATTTGGATTTGAAAAGATTGTGACCAACTGATTCAATCATACGATTGAACCATACTACCAAGCTTAGTCGTACGATTGGGCCTGCGACTGAACTTAGTCGTATTCTATACCATGGGGTTGAGTCAGTCGTGCGACTGAGTCACCGATTTATTCAATCGTGCGATTGAATCATGCGTCTGGCTCAATCGTGCGACTAAAGTTCATCAGCGTGTACATTCGTATCTTGCACTGTTCGACACCATAAATTTGAATCTTTGTCAAAACGTTAAATTATACTTTGTGTTTAGATTCATTAGGTTCGCAAGGCCTCGAAATAGCACTTAATGTCTTTTAAATCAACATTTATGTCCATTTAAGTGGACCATTTTAGGGTTTTAGTCTCGGTTCTTGATTTTAACAATTTTGGTCATCGTTTGTTCGATTAAACCCCTTATTTGTTACGATTTCAGTCACTTAGTACCGGTAGATGCACATGATATAGTCAGAGACAGAATCAGAGAGTAATAGCTATACGAAAAATTTGGGCAGAGTGTCTGGGTATTAGGCGGTTTTTGAAGTCGCGTAGGGTTTATGACCGACTGAGCCTCCTTTTATACTATTTTGGGGTTCAGTCGTGTGACTGGACCCATGCGCATGACTCAATTGTGCGACTGGGGTTCAGTCGTGCGACTGACTCAGGCTCCTTCATTCAGTCGTACGATTGGTTCATTCTTATGATCCAATCGCATGGTTGCCCCATACTCATGATCCAATCGTATGATTGTTCCCATACTTATGGTCCAATCGTGCGATTGTTCCCATACTTATGGTCCAATAGTACGATTGGCTCATACTTATGATTCAATCTTGTGATTGGTTCATACTCATGACCCAATCGTGCGATTGATTAATACTTATGA
Organism: Flaveria floridana; assembly: GCA_018326465.1. Taxonomy (NCBI): domain Eukaryota; kingdom Viridiplantae; phylum Streptophyta; class Magnoliopsida; order Asterales; family Asteraceae; genus Flaveria; species Flaveria floridana. Next base: position 1,807 of record BJCO01818221.1, on the reverse strand, counting down.
GTTTGACTTCATACATTTCCACACACTCAAATTTAACTTTTGATATATAACGTTATGACCAATGATCTTCTCAGACATGATCTTTTAATAGAAATCATTTGATCACCTCAGACGTGATCCTTTTAATTGAAAACCGGTTGATCACCTCAGACGTGATCCTTTTACTTGAAAACCGTTTGGTCACCTCAGACGTGACCCTTTTAATTTTCAAACCGTGATCATCTTAGATATGATCCTTTTAAATTCATAACAGTTTGGTCACCTCAGATGTGACCCTTTTAATTTATCATTCACAGAGTTCATCAGTTACATAGTCCGACATTGACACAGAATTGATAAATAAAACAGAGAACACTTGAATTAAAACGAAATAGGATATATTTTTGTGTTTTTGTTCGAGGTGGGTTGAAAAACTTTAAAATATCATTTAACTGATTTCTTCCCTTAAACAGATTAGCCTCAATTTGTTTTTATCATTTTTGGAGAGATTCATATGGAATCATACAGGTGTCAACATAATCATTTGGGACCCTTTTGTATAAGTTTGTTTAACTTATTCTTATTTGTCTGAGAGTCAGAAGCACTTACAAGAAATCACACTAGAACTGTAAGAAGCACATAATGATTTTGACTGTCGAGGATTACAGCCACGATAATTATCAGTACATTTCTCCACTTAAACCCATACACAGATTTTTGACTCACATTGGTGATAAGTTAGGTTTATTATTTCAACAAGCATTTGTGGATCCCACGCTTATATGGTAATCAACATTCCTCAGGAATTTTTGAGCGGTCTATAGGTTTTTGACAAGAAGAAACTATTTTAAGAGCTTTCAAAGAGATGCCAAGCCTCAAGTCAGTGCCATCGCACAACAGAGAGGCACAAACAACAATGAATTCTAGAATATTTAGGTTGTTGGACCAAAAGAACCAATGATCCAGATCAGAAAAACCTTTAAGTCCCACAGACATCATAACAACTGAAGAAGACTACATCAGCTGAAAACAAAGTCTGAAGACATCAGCTGAAGACAAAGTCTGAAGACATCAGCTGAAGAAAAAGTCTGAAGACATCAGCTGAAGACAAAGTCTGAAGACATCAGCTGAAGACAAAGTCTGAAGACATCAGCTGAAGACAAAGTCTGAAAACCAAGTATTCAGAGGTTGTCACAACAGCTGAAGTAGTACTATTCAGTAGTTGTGATGATTTTCTTTCAGTAGTTTTCTTTTGTGTTTTCAGTAGTTTGTATTCAGTAGTTTAGTGAATGTAAAACGTCTGAAGATCTTACTCTTCAGACGTTGTAGTTTCAGTAGTTGTAGTATAAGTTTACACTTAAGCTTTTATTGTAAGAAGATGTCAGCTGTTGTGGACATCTTCAGTAGTTTTGTTTATTTTCAGTTGTTTATGTAAAACGGATAGATGTCACTATCAAGTGACATCTGCTGACGTCATATTTTCCTGTAAAAGGAAAAATGACCTAGTTGTATCTTTGCCAAAGCATGTGATTGAATGAAAACATTCTCTTTTACAGAAAACATATTTTCTCTATAATCATACTGTTTGATTGAATATTCTTTTGTTTAATTCTAATACTATTCCGCTGCAAATCATAACCTAATTGATCAAACTAGTTCTCAGATTCTTTCAAATGGTATCAGAGCTGGTTAATCATTGATTGATTTAACAATTGATCATTGAAACTACTCTTTTGATATCTAAGTTTGATCGAATTAGCAAATTTGCAAGAATTGGTTATAGAGTTTGAGTTTCTGTTGCTTCCGGTGAATCAATTTGAGGTTCTAC
>BJCO01818220.1:0-15503 GCA_018326465.1 Flaveria floridana | reverse complement strand
CATGCTTTCTTTCCAAAGAAAATAGTGATGAGTCAACTCTTTGGCATAAAAGAATGTGTCATGTTAATTTTAAGACAATGAATAAATTGGCTAAGAATAATTTGGTACATGGTATGCCTAAAAAGGAGTTTATCTGCAAAGACAACTGTATTGCTTGTCTGAAAGGGAAGCAATATAGGGCGTCTCACAAAACCAAAGAAGTTAACTCTATCACTACCCCATTACACTTATTGCATATGGATCTATTTTTTCCCACAAGTATAATGAGCATTGGAAGGAAATCATATTGCTTTGTGATAGTTGATGATTTTACTAGATTTACATGGGTATTCTTCTTAAGAACTGAGGATGAAACTGCTGAAACTTTAAAATCTTTTATTCTTAAGATAGAAAATTAAATTGATCACAAAGTAACGATAATCAGAAGTGACCAAGGGACTGAGTTTAAGAATCAAGTTCTTGACTTATTCTGTAACTCAAAAGGGATTTCCATACAATATAGTGCTCCTAGAACTCCTCAACAGAATGGTGTCACTGAGAGGAGGAAAAGGACACTTATTGAGGCTGCAAGAACCATGTTAGCTGATTCAAAGCTACCTCTAACTTTCTGGGTAGAGGCAGTCAGCACTACATGCTATGTGTAGAACAGGGTTCTCATTGTTAAGCCCTATGGAAAGGCCCCTTATGAGTTATGGAACAAGAGGCCATCGTGCATTGGCTTTCTAAGGTCCTTTGGCAGCAGATGCACCATACTTAACACAAGAGACAATTTGGCAAAATTTGCTGAAAAAGTCAGATGATGCTATCTTCGTTGGATATCTTCAAGCTCGAAAGCTTATAGAGTATACAACATAAAGAATCAATAATTTGAGGAGTCATCCAATATAGTTGTAAATGAGCACACTCCTTGTGTCAAGGGAAATGGTCCTGACCATATGTTCAACTTAGAATGGTTTCCCAACTATTCTAAACAATCTTGTGAGAATGTTTTAGCTGGAACAGGAACTCAAAGTGACTCTGATGATGATCAAATATTTGAGTTGCCCATACCTATTCCAAATTCTCCTAGAAGGAATGACACTCCCACCACTGAAGTCCTGAAAGTCTGAATCTCTCAGAAAACAATGGAGCTTCACTGAATGAGCATCAAGTCATTTTGGATGATAAGTCAATTTCTCAACACCAAGCTTCTAAAGATTGCTATCTGGAGGAACAGGCAACTGTTAATGCTATCTTACAACAGAACACTTTTGATGATGTTACTCATTCATTCAATCAATCTTCATTGAATGAAAGAGTGAATCCAGTTGGAACCAATGGTAACAATCCTGATATAAATCATTCAAATCTGGATCTATCTATGCAATTAGATGTTATTCCCAGAATTAGGATTCATAACACTCATCCAGCTGAAAACATCATTGGGGATGTCTTAGAAGGTGTGAGGACCAGAAGACAAACTCACAATAAGAATGTCTGCCTGTACTCATGCTTTCTCTCTCAAGTAGAACCTAAAAAGGTAGAAGTGGCCCTCAAAGACAACAATTGGGTTGAATCAATGCAAGAAGAATTGCTTCAATTCAAGAGGCAAAAGGTGTGGAACCTGTGCCCACTGGCATCTGGTCAAGTACCTATTGATATAAAGTGGGTATTCAGAAACAAAAGTGATGATAGAGGTTTGATTATCAAGAATAAAGCTAGACTTGTAGTTCAAGGATACACACAAGAGGAAGGAATAGATTACACTAAAGTTTTTGAACCTGTTGCAAGACTTGAGGCTGTAAGAATATTGCTTGCTTTTGCTGCATCCAGGAACTTCATAGTATATCAACTTGATGTCAAATGTGCATTTTTATATGGGAACATCGACAGAGAAGTCTATGTGTGTCAGCCACCTGGCTTTGAAGACCCACAACATCCCCACTATGTGTGCAAACTTGATAAAGCTCTCTATGGGCTGCATCAGGCACCAAGGCTGTGGTATGAAACATTGTCTCAATTTCTTCTAAAGAATGGATACACAAGAGGCACCATAGACAAGACATTGTTCATAAGAAGATCAGGGAAGGATATGTTGCTTGTTCAAGTCTATGTTGATGCATCATATTTGGTTCCTCAAATGATAAAATGTGTAAAGACTTTAAAAGCATCATGAGGAAGAAGTTTGAAATGAGTTCCAGAGGAAAGATGGATTTCTTTCTGGGAATTCAAGTCAAGCAGATGGAAGATGGATTCTTCATAAATCAATCTAAATATGTCAAGGACAATTTAGAAAGATTTGAGATGAAAGACTGCAAGCTGGCTAAGACTCCTATACAAAGAAATCACAATCTTTGTCCTGACTCTGAGGGGGAGGATACTGATCAGCATCAGTACAGGAAAATTATTGGATCTCTGATGTATCTCACTGCAGGCAGACCTAATATCATGTTTGCTACATGCATATGTGCAAGATATCAAGCTGCTCCTAAGGTGTCTCACCTCATCGCTGTCAAAAGGATACTTAGATACCTTAAAGGAGCTCCTAAACTAGGCCTTTGGTATCCTAAGCACAAAGACTTCAACCTATATGGTTATACTGATAGTGATTATGGTGGTTGTAACATTAACAAGAAATCCACATAAGGAGGATGTTAATTTCATGGTGGGAGGATCATCTCCTGGCAATGTAAGAAGCAATCATGTGTCTCTACATCAACTACTGAGGCTGAAGACATTGCTGCAGCCAGCTGCTGTGCTCAACTTCTATGGATTCAGAATTTGATGTTAGATTATGACTTTAACTTCATGGAGACTCCTATTCACATAGATAACAAGAGTGCTATCTCAATAATTGAAAATCCAATCAAGCGCTCTAAGACAAAATATATTGACATCAGGTATCATTTCATTAGAGATATTAATGAGAAAAATCTGATAAAATTGGTCAAAGTTGACTCAAATGAACAATATGCTGATCTGTTCACCAAAGCCTTTCATGAACAAAGATTTAAGTATTTAATTACAGCTATTAGGATGATAAACCTTGACTAATTATGTAACATCGAATGTTAAGTCAAATGTTTCTATTTACAACTTAAGCCCGGTTACAAAAGGTATATCTTCAAAATTTTTAATAAACTCTTCTGAAGAGAAATTTACCCTCAGACGATAGTTTTACTCTTCTTCCGAAGGTAAATTCCTCTAACCTAGACAAAGAATTATGCTTCAGAAGAAAGCTTGATCATGGATCAATCTTCTTCTGAAGGAAATTTTGGTGCTTCTATGAAACCATATTTTGCCTTCGTAAGCAAAATAGTCCTTATGACAGATTTTGCTTCGGAAGCAAAATTTGGCTTTTGAAGATTGTCAGGAGAGAGAAAACCTTAAAGTTCTCTCGGAAGCAGATGTTGTCGGAAGAATGCTTTAAAAATTGTAACGGAAATATTTGGGTCCCACTCTGCAAAAAGTAAGATTTTGTAGAAGATTCTTGGAGTATTTTTAATAAAAAATCCTTACCACCTCTGTCAAATCGAGCAGTATAGTGTCATTTCACCTTATCGGTTTGATTTTTTACTCCATATTAAAAGGACTCCAACTCTCTTCTATACTTTCTTTACCACTGTCAAAACCCTAAACATACCGTTTTCACTGTAATCTTCAAGCTTGAAACTTTTCCTTCTCACAATTCCAAATCAATGGCTCTTAACCCACAACATAACCAAGTTTCTATCCTTGATTCATCTATGAATAGTGACTTCGCTTAAATCATCCAATTCCTCACACAATCCATATACCTTTCCGCTCTCACCATAAACCCTACAATCTACTCTAACCATATGTCTGATTTTTGGACTAATGGCCAAAATGAAGTCATTAACAATGAGAGGGTCATTCGATCGAGAGTTCGCGGACAAGAGATAGTGGTAAGTGAAACCATATTAGGGAGTATTTGGAGCTTCATGTTGCAGGGGCTCCAACTGAATTTCCAAAGCCTGATTTGGAAGACACCTATACTCAAATGGGATATGGAGGTGATGTTAGTAAGTCTACAGTCTACAAATTCAATTTCTCCTACAACTGGAAGTACTTACTACACATCATCCTTCATAGTCTGTCCAACAAATCAGGTGGTTAGGATCAAATCCCCTATGAACTAGGCTGCTTAGTTCATGGGTTGGTCAGGGGCATGAGGTTTAATTATTCCAGGTTTGTTTTAAATAACCTGAGGGGAAATCTTGTCAAAAATACATTCTACATGTATCCTAGGTTCATTCAACACTTCATAAACTTAGAGTTAGACCTGGACAAACTAGAATACAAGGATATTCTAGTAGTACCTCAAATACGGCCAGGTGTCTTCCGAATGCTGAAGAAGATATCTACCAACTTCACTGGAAGGTTCACTCCTCTTCTTCCAGGTAGGCTTGAGCCCATGGATCCTGGTGACATCCCTGTTAAACCAACATGTGAGAACCCAAACCAGCAATCACCACTCCGCACCAAAAATCCTCCGTACCTGTCAAACACTTTTACCAAAGACGCCCCAAACGAACCCTTGCTCAATCTACTCTGATTGAACAAGTCCCTTCTGTTCAGCCTAAAAGGCTAGAGTGGAACACTGGGCTCCCACTCAGCCTGAGTTCCAACCTTCCCCTCCAATTGACCTCAATATCAGTGTAGAGTCTCCTCACTCTCAACCTGATGAGCCCATCACCCAAACCTCAAGCCCTCAGGATGAGTCACAATACTCTCCTGAGCAACCAAAAAGGGACAACCACATCACTGACTATAAGTCATTAGATGTTGACCAAGGTCTCGGGTCATTAGGAATACCTTCCATATCTTTCACTGACCTTCTAACCCAAACTGATGAGGATTTCATGTTTCCTTAAGGCTATGAAGTTGATGTACCACACCTATCTATAGGTCAACAGAGCCAAAGGGAACCTCTGATCTCTGAGCCACATCAGCAACCATTAAATGAGGTGAGTCCCACCGGTGTGGAGGGGACTCATATAGGCTCAGCTGCCACTACTAAGAGTCTCTCATTGAGCTCTCAGGATAGTGGTAACATCATTGAGACTGAGTCTACAACAAGTTTGCCCATGGACATCTCTGAAAGAGATATCTTTGAGCAAAGGTATCCAGGGCGCCAAGAAACCACCACTGGTGATGAAGATGTACATACTAGGTATGTTGTCTCATCTCCCCATGATTCTTCATATGATGATGAGGGAAGGCTGAAACTCACAATCGAGTACCTACTTTCTAAGGTCACAAACCTTGAATCCAAGGTTAGGATCTTAGAAAACAGGTCTGCCACTCAGCAACTTGAGATTGATGCTGAGGCACAGATTGAGAAGTCTGCTAGGCATGTACCAATTCAAGTTTCTTTAAGTTCTTCCTCTAGCTCATCTACTTCTCAAGATGATGCTACCAAAAAGTGGGAGAATGTAAAGAAACAAGCCTATGAGAACCTCAAACTTCTGAAGAACCTCAATCTCTGATGACTCTTACAACTTTTTCCTCCCCTCACCTTACACAAAAGCAATCATCTACTGTCTTTCCATAACCACCTCCTTTGAGCTTTGAAGTGGATCCAAGGATGCTCATTAGTCTTTAAAAATTTTTCACACAATTCCTAATGAGCTCCTCACTTCAACAACCATCCCCTGATATAGCCATAACCTACTTTGGAACAGAAGAGCTTCAAAGGCTCAGTGCACCACCAACCACTCAGGTGGAAGTTGGTCAACTTAAGGTCACTATGGAACCTGAGATTCACTTCGAAGGGGAAATAGGGACTGATGGCCCAACAACTACCTCAGCTGGGACAGATGGTGCAACATCAGTTTCTTCCGAAGCAGAAATTTCAGCTGCGGAAGTAATTGTTGAACTATCATCCTTGTATGATGAACTGATTCTCACAGAGGCCATTCTTGATCTAGCCTCTGAAGTAAACAGTGAGGACTTTCTTACAACTCTTATTCTTCCAAAAATTCCTCAAGAGCAACCATAAACTTCTCAACCTCATCCTTAGCCCTCTCAACTTTAACATTCAAGACAAGAATCACCTAAGGAAGCATCTCCTCATGATTACAAAGGTAAAGAGGAAGATGACTGATGAGGAGCTTCTTGAGGATGAGAGGCTAAATAAGTTGAGAAGAAAAGGTAGACTCCCCACTAAAAAGTTGTTGGCTGCAAGCAGCAAAGCTGCAACAACATTTCAGGAGTCTATCAATGAAAAGAAAAGAGTGGAGGCAATTGATAGACTTATCAATTTTGGAGTAGCAAATGAAGAAATGCTACTACTCCCACTTGATGAGCTTATCAAAATGGAAGAGGCAACCTTGCTGCAAAAGGAAGAGGATGAAGTAGCAAGGATAGCCAAGGAGGAAAGGGCAAGAAAAATGAAGGAAGAAGCTGAGCTAAAGAAGAGGAAGGAGAGGATAGCCTTCCTATGCTCAAGAGGTTACTCTCAGTAGGAACTGAGCCCTCATGAAAATGAGATGATCTTGCTCCTTGTCAACAGAGAGCAGGAACAAATCAGTAAGGAGAGAAAGAGAGCTGCTAGAGAGAAGGTGAAGGAGAGAAAGAAGAAAGAAGAAGAGGCTAAACTTACAGCCGCCAAGAAGGTAGGAGATAAAGCCTGGATGAAGGCTTATCTCATGGCACATGGCTTCACTGGCAGGCAAGTTGGGCCTACATCAGAGAAGACCCTACAGTGACATGTTAGTGACATCAAAGCTGACATTCGCTTAGGAAGAAGGAAGGAGGTATCTCAAGAGGTACAGAGGAGGAAACCCAAACCATAACCCAAACCACTACCCACAATCATCGAAACCACCCCTGAGCCTATACCCTTCTCCTTCCATATCAAAACTGAACCCATCACCAAGCCATACACCCATGAATCCACACCATCCTCACTACCAACACAACCTTTCCCTGCCTCTCAACAACCACCCTCACTACATATACTACAACCCAAAACACAACCCAAAACCCAACTAATACCAAAGTCATCCTCTGAACCATCCAAAACTCCAACCTTAGAAGAGATTGGGGAGATCAAGAGAAGGCTCAATAACTGCTCAAAGGTGAGCAATATTTCTTATGAGGAAGTATTCATCATATTGCAATATATTGATGGGCCCTCAAACACTCTCAGAAGAAATGCCTTCTCAGATCTACCCCGAGAAACCTTACACTAATCACTCAGTCTTCTTGCCTTAAGCTCTGATTCATTAAATAAAGAAGAGAAAAGGCTAAGAAGGAAATTGGTGGGCCTGCTGGATACTAGGAATGGGGACAGACTGCCAAACTTGCCCCTCATTCCTAGAAACACAATAGTCTAGTGGAGCTTTGATGAACCTTCTCACAACTTTGTTGCGGAGAGGGAGAATGGAGAGGTAAACAGGTTCAATGCCTCCTCTCTGCTACACTTAAGCAGATTTGATATTGCTGAGTTAGCAGAGAGACCATTCACCAATCCCTCTAACTCCATGATAGCTGCTCACATCAGAAGATTCATTGACAACCTTCATCTTGCCGAATTGAACAAAAGGCAAGAACTGAACAGGAGTTAAAAGGTCGAAGAAGAAGGAAGTGTAGTTTTGGTAGCATCAGCCTAGGGGGAGTTTGTTAGAACTGTTAAGGCTTATGCAACCAAAACAACACTTAGAAGAAATCTGTGCAAACTAAGAGAAGTCTTCCGAAGGTAATGCTGGATCTTCCGAAGGAAAATGCTGCAACTTCCGAAGCTTATATGGTGATCTTCCAAAGAGATTTTGAAGGATGAACTCAGTCTTCCGAGACTTAGAATATCTCCTTCTGAAGTAAAACGCTTTGAAGAATGAAGACAAAGTCTTCCAAAGACAAAGCATAAAACTATGTCTTCCGAAGTACAAAATGGTTCGGAAGAACTTATTCTTCCGAAGCCATTTTACCTATGGAAGAAACATAGTATGAACCAGTGGATAAAGCATGGTTTGACTGACACTTGCTGCCTACTTTGATCCTCTGCAAGATACCTTCCACGTTCATGTGGTTGACCTTACTTTTGTACACTATTTACCATTCCTTAGTTAGTATAGCTGCCACCTTTAGTTGGTGACCAAAGGTAAGTCATGGACCTGTCATGACTACCTTATCTTAGATAATACTTTATCTAAGGTACCCTGCCTCTAGCAATGTAGTATTTGTCTAGAAGTAAGTCCGAGCATGTTATCTACGTATAACAAGCTGTAGATAGTAGTATATATAGTCACTCATTGTAACTTAGTATCAATGCTTCTGCATGTGTCTTGTAATACTTAGTTGAGAGATAATATATACAAGTATCTTGAAAACTCATGTGTTCTTTTACTTATTATATTATATGGTCTGGTTCATTGCAGGACTTTAGTTTTAATGAGAACTAAAAATAACCCTTAGTAGCCATTGACTAGATAAATGATTGGTTAAGATTGAAGGGGGCATATAAGTAATTTTAGAACACCAATAAAAGGTTTAAAATTATATTATAAGTTTAATATTGTAATTTGACCATGATGCTCTGAAAGGAAACATATTTATTTAGGGGAAGATGATCGTGTAATCCTCCACAAGTAATGATGAAGATCAACAGCGATCGGTAGGCAATCTTCACCTGCATTACAAAAGCATCCCGTGTGTAACCTTCGACTGGAAAAGGGAGAGATTCAAGAAAGACTTCTGCCTTATTGTAGCCAGGTATGGTAGTACAGTTTCAATAAATGCCGTGATTCGGCGAAGGTATGAAGTTGAATTTTGGATTGATAATACATGCAATAGTGTTGGTGATGTTAACTAAGTGTGAATTAGGGTTATATAGAATGTATACCAGAAATTTTGATATAACGATTGATTAATTTGGGGGTTTTAAGATTTAAAAAACACAGATGCTTAAAACTTCTTTCAATTGGGTTCTGAATATAATGAGTGTAGGCATTTTAGGGTTTATCAAATTCTACGTTGGTATGAGTTGCAGCGTAATAGATTGAGTATTTAAACCTTTGGTGTTGAAATGATTTCAGAGTGTGGTGCTTAGTTAGGGTTAATTTACGTATGGGGAAACTTGAGGTGTGTGAAATAAAAGTGGATAATCAATTGGCGTATGACAGATAACCATTATTGTGGACAACTAAAACACCCCATATGATTTATTTAGTTAGAAAGATTCAAGTAACATTTTAGCATTGAAAAGGACCAAATGTAACCTATAACAAACTATAACAGTGACATTATTAAGAATATTTGTATCTGTATTTGAATCTCTAAATATTGGTTTTAAAGTGTGTTATGTTCCTTCTTCAGTTTGACGTATATGAAAATTAAGTGGTTAAATGGACAGTAACTGTATACATATTGAGGCAACCCCTGTAAAAATTTGTTGCCAATTATACATATGAGTAATCTCTATTTAATAATTGATAACTGATCATATATCATTACATTTGGTATTGATGAACATGTGCAGTAGCATATGTGTAGTATTATACAGGGGTTTTGTAGATAGTAAAAAAGAAGTATGTTTGGGCTTATGTCTTGAGTTGATGAAAATGAGCATGTACTGTATGTTTCTATGAGTTCCATTAGATGTAGTTAACAACATTCAAGTAGCATTCTAGCAGTAGAGGGGACCCAATCTAAAAAGGTATCATCTATAACACTGAATGTATTAAGAACATCCTTCTGTGAACATGGATATGTAAATGTTGTTTTCAAAGTGTTTTATGTTTCTTAAACAAATTTACATATCTGGAAATATTATGTTAAAAAGGATAGCTGTTGTGAACACACTAAAACAACCATATAATTCTGATTGGCCATTTAACTTATATGTAATTACTGCTAATACCTGATAACTAATCATATAGGATTATGTTTGTTACCGATGAACACGAGCAGTACCATATTTGTGTTGATATACAACGGGAATGTAGATATTGTTATTGATAAAAATAAAAGAAGTTGTTGATATGTAATTGAGATGTTCAATGTTTCAAGATATTATACTCCGTGGAAGATGTTGCTCCTAAGAATGTTGTCAAGTATGTGTATATGTTATTTTGTTGTGTATATGTAGCTTATGTTCTATATGATTGTTTCGTATACACTTATGTTGTTTCACGTGTATGTAGAAAGAGGAAGTGAACGTATAGTACATAACTCATCCCCTTTAGCCTGTTTACGAACGACACAGCAAATCCAATAGATATTGACAATCCAGAACAAAGTATAATAAAAAAAGAGGTAAAAAATTTAGATGTATAAGGGTGAAAAACAAAAAATATTCCTTAAATATATGTGTAAATATAGTTAGGTTTTATTTTGCAGACGCAAGTGTTTTGATGAGGTCAGAACAACAAACAAAACGCAACAACATCAATGATTGGTGCTTCCAACAGTACGAAGAAATTTTTAGTAAGTATATTTGTTAGGTTATAGAATGCGTAACAATGTTTTATGAGCTTTGATAATAACTTGTCTGGTTAATGTGACGTGTTATAACATAATCTAAGTATATGTAATTGTTAATATGCAGGGGAAGAAGCTAAAACTAAAGTAAACGATGGTAAAAGAAAGGATGGGGATATTGTAGTAGATAAGGAGATTAGAAAAGGAAAAATCGACGGAGATAACACGGGTGAAGTTGTATATTAAAGAAAATTTAATATATATTCGGACGAGTTTTCTTTATATTCAAGATTGTATTGTCAAATAGATATGGAGAAAAGATGGACATTTTCAATGTCAAAATTAGTGACTATTAGTAGAGATCAGAAAGTTAAAGCTTCAAGTAGTCGGATTGCAGTTTCTGAAGTTCCATTAACGCAAAGAAGGAAAAAAAGGATTGTAAAGAAAATGGAAAAAGGAAACGGATCAGGTAAGATGTTTTTACAGTTTTGACATATATGTTAACAGAGCTTTGAGTATAAGTGTATTCTGATATAGGAAGAATGAAGGGACAAAATGCATGAGGAGATAATATACAGAAGAGAAAATCTGATGATATGAAAGGTAGTGTTTTAATACTTTGTTGATATATAGATTATGTGTAAAAAGAAAGAAATTATATTTTAAAGTACCAATAATGATAAAGAGATCTGTTGATGTAACACCCGGATATTTAAAAAAGATGGGAAATAAAGAATAAAAGAGAAGGAAAAAGCAAGAAATTCAATAAGACTCAAGTAAGGGGTTAAATGTGTAAAAGGGACAAAAGTACCAAAAAGTTGGTATAAAGGTGAGCATGGCCGCCCACCCACTCTTCACATCACCTTTCATTCAGATTTTTTTAAAGAGAGAGAGAGAGCAAGAACTATTGGATTTTTAAAGAAGAAGAAAGAAAGGCTGAATTCAAGGTAAGAATTTGTTGTTTTTCAGTGTTCATGTTAGGTTTAGTCTCGGTTATATGCTTATGTGTTTGTGTGTGTGTTCGGGTGTGTGTTTAGTGGGTTTCTAGGTGTTTGAATCCTTTGGAAAGTTCAAGACTTGGAGTTTGAGACATGAGAGTAGCAAAGGTGAGTTCTAGACCCCGTAATTCACATGTTTTAAACATTCTTTGGGGCTGAAAATGTATGTAAAACCATATTTTACAAAGTTTATTTGAATACCCATATGTATCTATGTGTGTATGATGATGTTTTTAGGGTTGTTATGTGTTAGTTATACTTAGAATGGTGTTATTAAGCTTAGAGCATGTAAGAAGAATGATTAGGACTGATAATATGTTAGAAGTATGCTAAACAGGTTGCCCAACCGCCTAAACAGTACCCCAACCGCCTAAAATTGCCTTAGGAAGTTTCTAAGTCAGCCCATACGCCCAAACAGGGCCCAACCACCCAAACAGTGCCCTAACCGTCTAGGATATACCCTAGAAATTCTAAGTGAAAGCCCATGCGCCGGAACAGTAGCCCATGCGTCTAACACTTAGTCCCAGACGCCTAAGTACAACCCAGACGCCTAAATAGTTCCCATGCGTCTGAGATGGTCCAGACACCTAAGGGTTGAAACGCCCAAATAGTGCCCCTGCGCCTAAACAGGCCTCATGCGCCTGCATAGTGCTCATGCGCCTAGAACACTTAGAACATTTTCTGAAATTTTGAGAAAAAAAGAATCATTAGAGTTTGACCTAAGTTTGACTTTAGGGTTTTTAATTGCTATAATGTTGCATTATTATAAGTTGTTCCTATAGTCATAGTAATTATCATTGTGTGACTTATGTGGTGTTTTTATGATCATAAATGCAAGTATTATCCTTAACAAAGTGAAAGAGTAAGGATAAACGCAAGTGGAACTTAATTAAAATGTTAAAAAGTCTTGCAAGCATATAGGAGGTGCACGACCATGTTGTCGTTAGCTCAACTGTGATGCGGGTTAGATACCCAAAAGCATGCACACAGGGCCAATCAATTGAGATTGGCGGACCTTTGCAGCATACCCTAGGTGACTGGGTCAGCCTTGTGTACAATGATCATAGCCCATTGAGAGACCAGAGGCCCAACACCAGTTTCCCCGCGCATATAGCTTAGGGTATTGTTCATTGGTCCACATAGACAGTAAAAGATAATGTTAGAAGAGTACGAAATGAACAAAGGCATACAGTAAAGAAAGAAAGCATTACCTTGTTGTATAGTTAATGCGTGCTCACGTACAAGAGTAAGATATGTATTTTTATAAAAAGAGTATTTTCATATATATATACATTACACAAGGTATTTTAATACTTTTAAAACTAGAACTACTTTTAAAACTAGAACTCACTCGGCAACGCTGACTTTTATACATTTTCAGTTGGCAGGTAATAGTTGCTGAGGATGGCACGAGGGTGAAGCTACTCGGAGGAGAAAGACTGGCATCCATTCCTATGTAATGATATTGTTGTTTTGTAATGCAACTAAACAATCTTTTATGACTTGAACACTATTGTATTGCTTAACAACAGTATCTTTTAATAATAGAGAATGGCTTTTGCTAACATAATTCCACTGTTTATTTAATGAAATTTATATTAATATGTTTTATGTTCAATGAATGACCAACTGTGAGGTGCCCAGGAACGAGGCCTTACAAGTTGGTATCAGAGCCATAGTTTAAGTGAATTGGGTAAAATATTTTCAAAAACCTAAACTTAAACTGAAAATGGGACAAATAGAGGGATGTCAGCCCGAGTAGCTACGTGCTATCAGGTATTTCTTTCCTTAAAGTTAATCAGTATTATGTGCGTGTGCTATTTGACTTATGTGTTGTTAGTAGATTTAGATGCTGATGTAGTCAGGATAGGAAATGCCTGGGGTGTGAAGAGTAAAGTAAGTGGCTAATCAAAACTGGCCACTGTCATTAGGGACTTACTATACTTAACATAAACTGAGCCATTGCCTTGAATGACCGTGTTAGTGTTTGAATCTTATAGTGTTTAGGGAATGGCTGGACGAAAATATTCCAACGCTTCTAGAGGCAGAAGTCGTCCACGTGTGACTAAGAGTAGTGCTAAGGCTCCTAATATGACTCATAAGAACCCTGAGGTTTATGGCCGAAGTGAGGAGAATGAGAATGCTAGCCTGAATGCCACAGCTAGGGAGGCGATTGCTGATGAGGTGCAACAGGACATGCAGACAGTTTTACCGTCTGTAGTGAATGAATCATCAGAGCTGTGAGGAATAAGGAGAAAAAGTTGAAGGAAGATAGGAAAGGGTCAACGTGCAAGGGAAGCAAGGGGGAGGAGGAACGACCGGAGCCTGAGACCATGCTGTCTGATGAAGAGGAGGATGATTTAGTGCGGGTGATGACCAAGGGGTGCAGTTTTGGGGCATTCCAGAGGTGCAAGCCCCCGACCTTCGATGGCAATGGTAACGCTACTGCCGCTCACCGCTGGGTGAGGGAGATGGAGGTAGTGTTGGAGATCAGTGAGTGTCGTGAAGACCAGAAGGTGAAGTTCATGACTCACTCTTTTGTTGACTCAGCGTTGTGTTGGTGGGAAAACATTGTCCAATGAGGGTGCCAGAGCCATCGCGAAGATGTGATGGAAGGAGTTGAAGTAGCTAGTGATCGAGGAATTCTGTCCTCACAGGGAACTTGACAGGATCGAGAGGAAGTTCCTGCAACTTGAGGCGGGAACCATGATCCACCAGCAGTACACCACCAAATTTAACAAAATGGCAAGGATTATGCCGGATCAGGTGACGCCAGTGCCAAGGAAGATCAAGAGGTACATCCAAGGATAGGCGGCTGATATTCGCAGACATGTGATCGCTGCTCAGCCTGGTACCTTTCGATCCATTGTAGACTTGGCGGGTAGGTTGTACGATGAGCGAGAGGAGAATGTGGTGGAGGTGAAGAAGATGAGTGGTGGTGATAAAAGCTTGAATGGAAAGAGGTTTGGACGTGGTGGTTTCACCCCAAACAACAAGAGGATGAAGGTGGACGACCGTAGGTGTCGTTAAGCTCATGGTTAAAGAAGTGTGGCAAATGTGGAAGGGAGCATACCGACGAGTGTAGGCTGGGATTGAATGTATGCTTCAGGTGTGCGAAGCCTGGCCACATCGCTAGAGATTGTAGGGTGCTGAAGTGTTATAACTGTGGTGAGGAGGGCCATGCGAGCAAGGATTGCAAGAAGCCAAGGGCGGAGAGATCCGGGGCGAAGAAGAAGCCAGAGGAAGGAGGACAGAGGGCAAGTGCTAGTGCTTACACCATGACCCGGGGGGAAGCCAGAGTGGATCCCGATGTCTTGTCAGCTATGTTTCTAGTAAATCAAACTTGTGCCTCTGTATTATTTGATTCTGGTACTAGTAGGAGTTTTATTTCTACTACTTTTTATGCTAAGTTGTCTGCTAGTAGTAGAAGTATTAGTGAGCCATTCGACGTAGAAACTGCTATTGGTAAGTCCACTAGAATTACTAACGTGATAGAGGACTGTGCCATAGAACTAGAAGGCCATAGGTTTGCTGCTAGGTTATATGTGATGCCCCTAGGTGGATTTGATGTAGTACTAGGGATGGACTGGTTAGCAACCTCTCCAGAGCTCCAGTCATAGTACCACAACTTAAAATGTGGGGTAAAGTCCTGTGGAATCTCCCTCAATGGAATTCTGGACATCGTATGCGGAGGGCGCCACTTCAGGACTATCTTTGGTAGACCCGTGATGGGACTCACTTCAGACCTTCGGATGTACCGTGTAGCCTGCTGTGGTCTGAAGTTTACCCATCTCGTCCGGTATTCCCTTTTCGGGGCAGCCTCAAACCAGCCTGACATTTTCTTCGGGTCAGCATATAGTAACTTCAGGCGTGCCAGCTGGTTGAGCTCGAACCCGGGTAGAGTCTTCAAATCATGAGGGAATCTGAAGTACTCGATTCCCCTCTCCTTTTTCACGGCATAAACTCCAAGGTCATCAAAATGAACCCATGCAATGATCTTCCCTGACACCTTCATGTTCTTCTTGACTTTGTAGAGCTTGGTGTAGGTACTCTGAGTTGCTGTAGCGCGTTGGGCTCGGACCT
>BJCO01818219.1:0-10343 GCA_018326465.1 Flaveria floridana | reverse complement strand
TATATACCTATATATATATGTATATATATATATACATATATATATGTATATATAGATATATATATGTATATATATATATATACATATATAAATGTATATATATATATATATACCTATATATATATATATATAGATACATATATATATGTATATGTATATATGTATATATATATACATATATATGCATATATATATATATATCTATCTATATATATATATATATAAATATATATATATATATATATGTATGTATATATATATATAATACATATATATACATATATATACACACACACACACACATATATATATATATATAATATATATATACATACATACATATATACATATACATATATATACATATATACACATATGCATATATGCATATATACATATATACATATATACGAATATACACATATACATATATACACATATACATATATACATATATACATATCTCTACTCCTTTATAATGCATAAAGGATGTCCACATTTGTAATTTTACACCTCCCATAAGACGCGCCTCTTCAGGCGACCTTCTTCACCGTTACCACCGATTGAGCCCTTACCACCGATGAGTCGCCGGTAGGGGGACCGGCGGACTTCCGTTGTCGCACATTGAAGTGCATTGATTGTTGTTTCTTCGGTTGAAGGAGTAATGCCGCCTCCCCATGTATACCCAAATCCAAAATCACAAAATTCAGCGGCCGTCGATTGTGAACATAGCCGCTACGAAGTCGATCTGAAGGTGATGTTTCTATTCCCCACGCACGTTGGTTGATTTTTACTACTGATTTCGGTGATTTCATACACCCATACCGAGCTCCCTCATTTATGTCGACCATTGGTTTTGGTTTCTAGGTCAAGTTAATTTCTGCACTGTTTGATTAATTGGCTTTCTGCGCATATTTGTTTACGGATTGTTGTTATTGGATATTGTTTCAGTTTCTATTAATTTGCTTTGAAGGAATATCTGATTTTGGTTTTGGTTTTGTTGTTTGGTTTGACTTGAATTGTGTTGATTCGGTGGTTTGAATTTGTGCATTATGTATGCTTCATTGTGTTACTTTGATGAATTTCTGTTGTTGCTATGTTTGATTTATTGTGTTTGTATCCCCAAATTGGAAGGTCAGGTGGATTCATAAGCAATCATGTATGTCATGATTCATTATCTTCATCTTTATAAATTCTTTTGATTTAGATATGATGTAGCATTAGTAATGTTTAAATGCTAACACAATTTGTTGGAAATAGGCTTAATCGAAAGTGTTTTTGTTAAGAAGATGGTTTTTCGCATGATTGTGTAATTAAAGTTTCGTTCTTGTTTCTTTGGTTCATGCTTCACTGATTTTATGTTTGCACATGTCATCTGCTTGTACACTAAAGATGAAGGTATGATATTTTTAAAACAGTTTGCATATGTAGATTAACAACTTAATCCATATGAAATTTATTTTATTTGAACCCAATCTTGATTTGTTATAATAATTACATGATACAATCTTCTTATTATCATTGAATTTCATTTGCATACATGTATATGAAGATGATGAATGCGTATGCTTTTTGGATAACAATCCTGTGATGTCACACCCCCGCTGATAGCGGAAACACGGGGATGCGAGCTAGATGGGATCGTCATAACATATGGTATTCGATAGAGAAGAAATATATATATGATGACAAGCGTGTCATGACGACATCCGAACACAAATGGAGACTTGTGACGCGTTTTGTCGATATTCACGACAACATAGCCGTAAGCATAACATGTAGGATCACATAACCATATAGAACAACATTGTTTAGTTTCCCACAACCCAGGAACAAGTGTTCAAAAGAATGTTAATTGTTTAGTGGACTGAAAAATTGTACAAAAGAATTGTTCATCAAGTATGTTCAGTCTCAAAAATATGCTTCCTAGGGTCTCTACTAAAAGGCAGCACTCCTAGAACTTCAATTACCTTGATCACCTGAAAAGAGATGCTCAAAACGGTCAACATAATTGTTGGTGAGCTTCGCAGGTTTTAAGTAATAAAATATGTTGAGGTGAAAACAATAGGTAAGTTTAATAAGAGCTACCGCAACTACACTTATGTGTAGGCGGTTTTACAAGTTATAAATAGCTACAGCCAAACCTATTCATCGGTTCTACACGGGAATTGATGGCTGTATAGAAAGCATTCCCAAAGCGTAAATAGTTTAAAATGACGTAGCAAGATCCACAAAGCGCATACGTATAGTTTACAACCAAAACAATCCTTAGGTCCCATTACCGGGATTAAGGGTTTTATTGAATGATTTTCCGTTGTATAACAAGTTTACATGACGTAGCAAGATCCACAAAGCGCATACGGATAGGTTACAACCAAACCAATCCTTAGGTCCCATGACCGGAACTAATGGTTGTATTGAAGGGCAAGTTTCACATGACTTAGCAAGATCCACGAAGCGCATACGTATAGATTACAACCAAATCAATCCTTAGGTCCCATTACCGGGATTAATGGTTGTAATGGATGCTCGGCAAAGAAGAACCACAAAGTAGACCCACAAAGAAGAACCACACCGCCGAGAGCATCCAAGGTCAATAGCATTCACAAGTAACATCATACAACACATAGCATCAAGGTAATAGCGCATAGTAATGTTAAGCAACGAAGTAATATACCAGGTAGCAACATAGCATAGAGTCAAGAGTCATAACAGCATCATTCAACAAGATAAGAAAGATAAGTTAACCATAAGAGTTGCAGCAGACTTCCACTAAGGAAGATGCTTGAAAATGTGTTAAGTAAGCGAGCATTCTTTTCCCCCAAGTTTGAAAGTGTTTAAAAGTTATATAAGTGTAAAAAGGGGCCACGAAACTCACAGTTAAGTGGTAAGTATGTATGATGAAATCTCCAAACTTGTATGTATGATATAATTTCCCAAACTTGTTTGTATGAACAATCAATCACCTATTAACAGTTATATTAAGCATTAATGATGTGCCTGCTGTTAATAGTATTGTTTAGTTGAGTTAGGGCATATCGGTTCGGTCATGGGTAACACTTGCATACAAACACACACGATAGATCTTATGTAGATCCGAGTACTAGAAGCGTTGCCATTGTAGATGATATTTGTGTAAAAGTTTTATTGTTTTCAGAGAAGTATTTTTTAAGTACTTGTGTTATAAATAGTTTTTTACTAATTGAAAATTGTTAAGTTGATTGGATTTTGATATAACATTAATAAGTTTGATAGTGTTAGTCTTACAGATCGTCATCAACCATGGCAACCGTGTCGATGTCACCATAACATCACACGACAACACACACTGCACACCGGGAAGATTCACACACAATTACTCCAATTGCATGACAAGACTAGACGCATGACCGGACACTCCATTCACACGAATCAACTCTCAGCCGTGCGAATCAGCTTCATTCGCACGATTGAACTTCCATTCGTGCGACTAAGCATTCAGTCGTACCACACGACACCCAATCGCATGACTCAACCTTCCATTCACATGATTCAGCCTTCAGTCGTGCGAATCAGCTTCATTCGTATGACTGAACTGTCATTCGTGCGACTGGACCTTCAGTCGCGCGATACACACAGTCGCACACATTCATCCGCATTGACTCAATCTCACACACTCTTAATCGCATGCATTCAATCGCACGACACACCCATACACGTAGACTCAGTCGCACGACTCACCCCAGTCGCACCACTCAGTCGCACGTTAGACTCAGATGCATGGACTCAGTCGCACGACTCACTCAGTCGCACGTCTCAGTCGCCTGAGCAGTAAGTGCACGACTTCTGAAGTGCAGAGCAGCGTCCAGCTGCTCCGGGCACGAGTTTCACACATCAAGAACCTCCAGAAACACTCATCTAACATCTCTAAGTAAGAAGCATACTAAGAAAAGCTACACACGCACCCCCACGACCTCTTGTGCTCGGATGAACCCGAACACCCGAAACCCTAGAAAACGCAGAGGTTAAATCAAGCAAGAAACAGGTCAAACAAGGTTATCTACCTGCTAGAAGTGAGTATTCACAATGATAACCAAGATTTGACGGTGAAAACGCGACAAACGTGACGGATTTTGGTGCTAGATTGAGAGAAAATGGAGAAGAAGGTGAAGAAGAAGAAGAAGCAGAAGGTGAAGGCTAGGGCTGGTGTGGGGTATTTATACCCAGCCCTAGTTTGGCAATTTGTCAAGTTTAGTCCCTACACTTAGCCCCCGAGTCCCCAAACTTGTTTCGGTTGAAAACAACGTAGATACGCGCGTTATACTAATTATGAGGATGTGTTTAATGTTGTTTATATCTTGAATATGTTGTTATTTATGATGTTTATATTATATAACATAATATAATTAGTAATGTTGTGATATTCATGAGCGTTTTGGATGATATGATTCCAAATATTGATAACACCACTAAAACAGAAAACAAATCAAACATGATGTCCTCACGAATAATCCATGAAGATGAAAATGAACGCTCTAAAGATAGTTAACGTAATTTCACGTTAAATAACGGACCTCGAGGTGACGGATGTCACATGTGACTCCTGGGTAAGGTATCATATGTGTTAGATGCAATTTTAAATTTCCCCCATTATATGTAGATTTGTTTGTTCAATTATGCTTGTGATGATAAAAAGTAACACTGTGTTTTTAAGGTAATGAATGCTCAATAAAACATGTTGGTCCCTGGTAGTTTAAAGTAGTTGAAGGCCATAGAGATTCTGCATTTAGTCCATGAAAATATAAAATATTTTGTTCTATAATTCAGATAGTTAGTCTACGCAAGTTATTAGGATGCACATTATGAAAGTCATTATCTGATTATTACAACTTCAGGTCGTGATAATTGCTTAGGCCCATTCGATTATTTAGGGGTCAAATAATCAGTTTCATCTTGGCTACAACAAAACAGATTATCAAAGAGCAGAATGAAGCTACTCATACCCGAATATCAATCTATATTTTCCTTGAGTAATCAAAACTTGCCACTTAATAGGGACTTTTCAGATTGCTTATTGCTACTGCTTATCTGCTTATTGCCTTTTAAATATTCAGTTCGAAATAAGGAACTTCAAGCTGCTTATTTGAGTCTAATATAATTATTCGTTATGAAAATATAGTTTGAATCTTTAATAGTAAATCTTTCATCTTATTCTTGGATTGCTATTTCTGCTATGTGTATCCTTGTTTGTTGAAATTTTGATGTAGAAATTAATCTCTTGTTTTTCGTGTTTTTGAAGAACTCCTCTAAATCTTAGTTGTTGATACCATATGCTCCGCATATTGTACAGTTCATTGATCTGATTTATGAAGAAAGACATGTGAGTTTCTTTTTCTTAGTTCTTAGATTATATAGTTGGTGCATTTATATGGTCTTTGTTTGATTTTGCAAGATTCATGGGGTTGACTGGTTGAGAAATGGGTTCACATGATCACAAAGTTGTTTGTTTTTTTTTTGGTTTTTCTTTCTTCTGTTTAGGTTCAAATGATTAGTTTAATGCAATTTGTTACTGTCATGTGGGTGTGCACATTCTCTAACATTTGTCATTGTGAATCAGGGCTACACATGTTTGGTAGATATTATACATTGTTGAGGATTCCTGCTTTTCCAGGTGCCACTTTAGTAGTCCTCTTAAGTTTCATTGCAAGATTCGATTTTTATATTACTTGATTGTCATAACCACATATCAAGCACCTTTGCCTCTCACTTTAATTTTCCTGCCTGTTTCATATGGGCTATTCTTGTTTGATAATAGAGTAAACATGTGTAAATTTATAGTTTAGGTAAAAAGTAAGGTAGGCAAATGGGTTTAAAAGCCACCCAGATAAGCTTTAACAAGCACCCATACTAACAGTTTTGTCAATCTATTCTGCAACATTGCAATGTTCATGATATCATGATGGACAAACTCATTTAGCCCATCAAACCCATTTAGGCCATCACACTCATTTAGCTTTTCAGATTATGCCCCATCAAACTCACATATGTTTTTTAACTACACATTTGATCAACCATAACCCATCAAAGTAAGAGATGCACAAATCAGTTTCTATGTATAAATTGCTACTGTAAATGAATTAATTTCCCATGATGGAATCTACAGTTTCTATGTGTATGCTACAGTTTTTTATAGTTTTAAGTTTTCGGGTAGTTGACCACACATACACACAAAGTTCAGTGGGAAAACACAAAATGTATATTTTTACCAGGTACATTACCATAATAAATATTGACCTGTTAAGAACTAAATTTTTAGGCATTGAGTATTAATATTTATGATCATTTAATGACATGTTTTTAAATAAAAAATGGCTATGAAAAGGAGTATATTGTAAAATCGTCAGTGTCTTAATGGCAACCATGGTAATAGAGACGTGCAGGTTATTTCCACAAACTTCATTATAGTAGTAAGTTAATAATATTAAGTGTTAAAGCTAAACAACTACAAGCACTAGAGTTTACAACCTTTACCATTTACCAAATGGAGCCTTAATGTAATCATCTAAGCCATCAAACTCCTCACTTCTTTCCAAAATCTAACAAAACCAATTTTAGTATAGCCATAAAAAAAGTCTGCAGCTGATGAATATGGACGCCAATCAGCGAATTGCAAGAAGCGCAACTCATCTCCACCCTTCAAATGTTCAGGTTTTCCCCCTTGATGCTTAATTCAAGAGCTAATTCCCAAATTGAAACTTTGGTGTTATGTGTTGTGTTCAAGATTCTTGTTGTTTAATATCTTTTTGTGAATTGATCAGCGTTTTAATCCTATATGTTTTAGCTCAGATGACCCATGTTAGGGTTCTTCATCTGTTACAATGTGATCATGAGGTTTGGGGGAATTGATGATATTATATTATTATGTCTAATGTATTGGTTCATAATAAAGTCTGATCTCAATACCAAGCTGTGGTCCTATACAAAGTTGATGATTATATGTCATAAACGCATAGCAATGATTGAACTTTAAATATATGTTTTATGTACAACATAGTCTGATTAAATTGGGACATTTATCTCTCTGCTACGTGCTTATCAAATTCAGGATTGTTTTTTGGTCTCTTGATGGTGTTCTGCTGTATAGTTGTGTCTTAAATTTGAATCTTGCTATTGGGTGGTGCTTATTGACGAAGCTCAAAATGTACAATCTATTAGAATCTTTACCTGATTTCCCAATTTCATGATTTGTTATTGCTTGTTGGTGTTCTACTGTATAATTGTGTATTTATGTGAAACCTAAATTGGTCTTATTGGCATTGATTAAAGCCGTTAGCTATGTTAATGAAGATGAACCCATTGGTTTCGGTTCTTCATCTTTATGATGTTATCAATGCTCCTGGTGTCACTGTTGATATTAGCCACATGTATACTGGTGCTGTGGTAACTTTCTTTTCAATAACAGATATTTAACCTATACGGATGCCATTTTCATCACTGTGTGTTAAATTCAAATCTTTCATTCTTTTTAATACTCCATTATTTACACTAACACATGATCGGGCTATGAAATTCTTATCAATGATCAACAAGGGTTTCATAGCCCGATCATGCGTTAGTTACAAACATATTATAAAATCTCAAAAATGTTACAAACATATTTTAATACTCAGTTCAGAATGTTACAAACATATTATAAAATCTCAAAAATATCTTTTGAATGTAGAACATTAGGGGGTTAATGATCGAGTCAATTGCAGCTTTAATGTTGCAGAAAAAAAGAACAATGGAGGAGTTGCTCACCGAGAAGCCTGACGTTGCTCATCATGTTCTAATACAGGTTCAGACTTTAATTCCTTGAAAAAGCCATTTTTCAAGATTTAATGACTAAGCACTAACCCATTAAAAATCCATGACCTGTTTGGCCCAGAATCACACCAAACTTAATTCTCCTATATAAACATCTAGGCTATCTTTTGAAGTCCTAACTTGTAGACTCTATATATGCTCTAATTTAGGTATACTAAAAGATTTAGCCTTATCAAGAATAGATTTGAATATTTCACATTCTTAAACGTAGCACTTTGTGCTGTTTGTCTACAATGACCATTCATGAGCGAGTACTTGTACTATTGTATTTCATGTTATTTTCAAGGGTGATGAATGTTGCACATCGTAAATAATTTCTATATTGTTAATATTAATTGTAATTATCTCTTTCCTTCTTCATCTTTAAAATTATCTGTGTTGATTGATGACTTGAACCAATGAATTCTGAAGTTAAGCGGCAAAAGATTGTTGTGCAAAGAAAGCACTCAAGACCAAGTAAAAATCACGTCTGAAGAGGTAATATTGCAATATCTTGGGTTCTTTTGGTCATTACTTGCATGGGTAGATTTTAAATGGGTTTGACCATTAACTCTGTCTCGACCCTTGTAGTAAGTAATAGTTTTTGGTTGATATAAATATCTTGCTTGATGTAGAAGCTCCGATTGTTAATTTAACAACCAAAAAGTTGTAAATTTTAGCATGCTATTTAACTTCAAGCTTTCCATCATAAATATTTGTTATGAATGTTTATGATGCTTATACTTGCAGGTTGGACCTTTAGTTTGTCTGGGTAGATGGTTTGTAGTTTCAATAACAAATTTAAGATGTACAGCATAATAGTTTTTTTATTCCACTTCGATTGTAGACTTGTTCAACGCTTAATTATGTATGTAAGCACATATAAATTATTTTTTAGATTTCATGTTTACCATATGTGTATTTTAGTTTTGATTGATACTTTTGTGAAATTCAACAAATAAAACTTGTTGCAAATTGCTTCTTTTAAATTTATCTTTTTATTTGATTTCTAAAAACAGCCCTGCCCGCAGCAACGCCGCAGGCATTTCCACTAGTATACATATATACACATATACATATATACACATATACATATATATATATACACATATACACATATACATATATACATATATACATATATACATGTATACACATATACATATATACACATATACATATATATATACATATATACATATATACACATATACATATATACACATATACATATATACATATATACACATATACACATATACATATATACATGTATACATCTATACATGCATACATGTATACATATATACACATATATCTATATACATACATATATATACATATAGATATATACATATATATATATACACATATACATATATAGACATATACATATATATATACATATATACATATATACACATATACATATATACACATATACATATATACATATATACACATATACACATATACATATATACATGTATACATCTATACATGCATACATGTATACATATATACACATATATCTATATACATACATATATATACATATAGATATATACATATATATATATACACATATACATATATAGACATATACATATATATATACATATATACATATATACACATATACATATATACACATATACATATATACATATATACACATATACACATATACATATATACATGTATACATCTAGACATGCATACATGTATACATATATACACATATATCTATATACATACATATATATATACATATACATATGTATATATACATATAGATATATACATATATATATACATATATGTATATAGATATATATATATATAATATACATATATATACATATATATACATATATACATATATATATATATATGTATATACATACATATATCTATATATATATATTATATATAGACATATATATATATATAGATATATATATATATATATATATATATATATATGCAGGACTGGTTAAGGGATGGTCAATACAAATTAGTCTCATAATGAAGAGAGTGTGAGATGTAAGGATTCTTATAAGTCTGATGCAGCCAAAAACACTCTAAGTCTTCCTGCATGCTGCACAGAACATGAAGTAGAAATGCTTCGGAAGTTTTACACTTCAGAAATATTCTAAGTGTATAATCTTTTGAAGCCAAGACCAATATCTTCCGAAGCCAGAAATGAAGTCTTCCGAAGCTTCAGATACAAAGTCTTCCGAAGCCAAAGAACCAAGACAGATTCTTCCGAAGACTTTTATCATACATGTTTTTATCTGATGTACTTTTTCTGTAAAGCTGAACCACTTTACCACTGCCCACTCTGGTTGGTCACCAACTTGCATAAGTTGGTGAAAAGGTCCATGCTTTAGGAAAACTGTACATTGAGGTCTTGGGGTAAAACCTTTCTACTTTATGTACTTTTATCCATTTTGTAATATATTAGGATGTGAGCTATGGCATGTCATAGTCACTAGTCAAAAGGCAATCTGCCTTTT
>BJCO01818218.1:0-11797 GCA_018326465.1 Flaveria floridana | reverse complement strand
TCAAATTGCAACTGAAAAACAGTTGGCAGATCTATTTACTAAAGCTTTTCTACCAGGAAGGTTTGAGTACTTAGTGGAGTCAATTGGCCTCATTAACCATGTGTAAACCTGGTTTCTAGGTTCTTAATTTAGTTCGTTGAATCTTTACATGATCAGAACCTCCCTACACCAAAAGGTCTTCATAAGTGAACCTTTTATAGTTATTTTCCTGATTGTTTTTATGTGTGTTTTCTTTTATAGAAAAACAAAATACAAAAGCAGAAAACTTAAAAATCAAAAATAAAACAATAAAAAACAAAAACTCCAAAAATAGAGTTCTTTTTATTTGTTATTTCATTTTTAGGAATGAATCCGTGTTTGCATCATGTGAGAAATGATAGTACATTAGTGAGATCAGTTGCATATTTCACTCGCTAATAAAGTCTGACATGATCAGATATGAAGTGTAGACAATATCATGCTAGTATACTGAAAAGTAAATTCTTGTGATTAAACTAAATCTCTATGCTTGTACGTGTATTCATCTAAGTACTTTTGAGTTGTATTAGCTTATCAAATTGATTGCTTGTTAAGTTTCAACACTCACACCTGATGGCGATATGACTAATCATGAGATCTGTTACAAGCATCACTTCACTTCTCTGTTATGAGTCATCATAGACCTTAAGTGATGAGATATCCTCTGTTGTAGGTCATTACAGACCTGGATATTCTCCTTTGATGCAAATGATGCCAATGTGCACAACCCATTCAAATGGATGGTTAGAGTTGATCAAATGGTTATCCATGATCATTCTCTATTACATTAAGTAACATGAGCTCTGGTTATGTATATTTGTCAGGTAATAAGTTGAGAATGTGTGCTTACCAGCATGTCTTGATAATAGTTGATCCTCTAAGTCTTGGTATGAGTCACATCATGTCATATCTCAATCTACCTAAAACAATCCAAGAATTGAACAAGTAAATGAGCAGATATTTTAGTCAAAAACACTCATTTCCTGTCCTTAGATCTTGTGTCTCCTTTGTTGTGATATCACTGACCTGGAACACACTTGGTCAGGATTTATTCATTGTCTAAGACAATTCACATTTTATTTTGTTTTAATGTACTGATCTTCACTGATATGATTTCACTGCAGCCAATGATTCTATTGTAACTATTAGATTTTCATTCTACTTTAATTTTGATTTTATGCATGTTTTTTTGTGAGCAGGCAATTTAACAATGATAAGTGTGATCTTATTATATTACCTTGAGAAACTTCTAAGTTCTTCAAAAACTTAAAAGTTTAGGGGGAGTAATAAAAAGAAGAATTGTCTCAGAAAATCAAAATAAAAATGTTGAATTGAAAGGATGATGCTTTATGTTCAAAGTATGTATGTAGTTGATAATGTAAAATTTTAATGATAATAAAATGAACCTATATAAAGTTGCAAGTGGAAAAGCCTCTTTCAAATGTTGAAAACAAGAAAATTTGTTTATTTTAAGACTAAAATGAAGGGAAAATTAATTTTGAAAATTTTAAATTAAAATAAAAGGGGTTAAAAGGATATAAGTGAAAATTGAGGGCACAAAAATATAATTTTGTGAGAAAAATTCAAAATTCTGAAAATTGTTTGAATATTAGTACATGAACAGTGCTAATACATCCAAACAGTGTTCAGGCGAAAGATGAGAAAAATGCAAGTGTTTTGAATATCATACGTCTAAACAGTGACCATAAGTCTTTTTTAGATGTATGAAGAGTTTTCAGAATTTGTACAAGTGTTTAGACGTTTCTCATGATCCCATGCGTCTGAACAGTTGTCAAACGTCTGAAAATTTGAAAAATTTGTGCAAGTGTTTAGACAGTTCTCATGATATCATGCGTCTGAAAAGGTGTCAACCGTTTGAGAAATCAGTCGAGTTGGTTAAGTGTTAGACGGCTCTTCAATCTCATGCGTCTACACAGTACCAGACGGTTTGTGTAAAATGACCAAGTGTTGGACGTTTCTATCGATACATGCGGCTGAACAGTGCTCAACCGACTGAACAGTTCATCCGGCTGAACAGTTCAGAACCGTCTGAATAGTTCCCAAGCGGCTGAAAAGTTATCATGCGTCTAACCCCAAACGTCTAAACAGTGCTCATCCGTGCTAAATTTTACACTTAGTATATAAAGCACACTGCTCATTTTTCATTCATTCACAACTCTCAGCCTCAAAACACTTAAACTCAGTCGATCCATTTATACCCATTTCATCAAAAATTGTCAATTGTTCTTGAAAAATTCATATTCGAAAGGTTATATCAGTGACTTCCGAATGTAAGTGCAGTGTATAATCATCAAATTTCAAGTCTTAGAATCAAACTAGGTCAGACGGTTCTCGTCTGTTCAGACGGTTTGAACCCTAAAAAGTTGGAAAATTTGAAAATAATGACTTAATCTGAACAAAAGACGTGAAATTAATTACACATTATTGATATACATTGAATTTCGAACAACTTGTCAATTGAAACTTGTATTTTCATGAACTTCAATTTCAGGGTGTTCATCTTCATTCAAATGAAGAAGATGAATAGTTTAGAAATTGAAAACATATTTTTAAATTAAAAATTAATTAATAATTCATAAGAACTCAATTGAAAATTAACTTTGAATCAATGTTAATTGATCTAATATGTTTTGAATAAATATTACAACAAAGTGTAAATAACACCAGTTTGATAGAATTGCTATAATTCTATACAGTGATTAATTATACTTGTTGATATATAAAACCTAAGTGTTTTCAAAACATAATAGTTCTTGTACATAAATTCAAAGTTTAACAATAATCAAATCACTCAAATTCATCATCTTATCTAACTTGTTTTGCTGTTTGTGTAGATGGCAGAATTGAAGTTTGAGCCTAAGCATAATGTGGCTGCATTCTTAAATGAGGAATGTAGAGAAGCTAATGGTTATGAATAAATAATCAGATTTTTGCTAAGGACCAAATATTTCTATGCAATGTGTGCTAGACCAATGATTCATGCTAGATTAATTAAAAGGTTTTGGAGAACAACCGAGGTTGAAGTAGATGAGGCTGGTCATAAAGTGGTGAGGGCTTTTATTACAAATGACAGAATGTTTGAAGTCTCAGAACAAGCAATTTATACAGCTCTCAGACTTGGAGAAAATGAAGCTAAAGATCCAGCTGAATATACATTCAATGAATGTACGGAAGTATTTTTACAAATGGGTCATCCTGATCACTTCCCAAAGATGCAATTTTACAGAGCTAGAGTGTATAACCACTAGAAACTTTTGTGGTACATTTTTCTACAGTGTATGTCCAAAAGGAGTGCTAGATGGGATTCCTTTCCTGTGGATATTGCATCTCCAATTATTGCATTAGCCACAAACAGGAGATTTAACATGGCAAAATGGATAATGAATGGATTCATTTATAATCTAGAAAGGGGAAGGAGACATAAATATCTGATGTATCCTAGATTCATTCAGTTGTTGATTAATGAAGAGAATCATGACTTCTATGTTGATGGTGTAGAAGGGGATAAGTTGCATTTAGAGCACATGTCTGAGGTTGTGTACAAAAGACTTGCTGTCAATACAGGTGCTCCAAATATTCCTTTGTTTGACTACATTAGGAATGTTGCTATGGACAATGTAGACATCAATCAACAACATTTTCACCTGACAGAAGATGAGCCCATAGATCCAAGAGATCTAACTGAAGATATTGTAGAAGAGATGATTGATGAGTATGATGAAGAAGATGATGATGCTGATGATGCTACTGAGAGCTCATCTGAACGAGATAATGATAGTGATGATGATGATGGTGATGATGGTGCTGATGAAGCACATCATACAGTTAGTAGTGAGAATACTGTATCTGAGCATGTTTCTGAGCATGTTTCTGAGACCCATGACTTGGGTGAAGGAACTTCTGCTGGTGCAATACCTGAGGAAACTCAAATTGAAGCTCAAGATGAAGGGTTAGATGTAAATGAGCATGCTGAAACCATAGTGCATTTTGAAGATTCACAAAATCAAATCTTCGACTTTGATTTTATGGAAACAATGCTTTCAGTGCCTGTTTTCAAAATACTGCTCAAGAAGAAAAAGAAGATATACCAGTTACTACAACACACAATGTGTCTGTACAAACTGAAGAAATCTTGGATGTGGATAAGCTTGATAAGCTAAAAAATGAAAACATTGCTTAAGAGAAAATAATAAATGATTTGAAAGAGTAAAATGAAAAGCTGAAAGAGATGAATATCTCTCTTGAAAATGAGATGGAAAAGTTGAAAGAAGCAAATGAAAAATTAAAGGAAGAAAATAAGAACAATGATGAAAAGATTGTGGTGTATGCTAAAGACAAAGAAGATGTGATCAAGAATTTTGAAGTAATGATAAGGGATTATGACTTGCTTGAAGAGAAACATAAGAAATTAGTTGAAGAAACTGGAAAGTTGAGAGAAGAATTAGGTAAATCAAAGGAATCACAGAAACCAATCTCTATAAAAGTCGAGATTGTGTCTGAAATGGTTCCTATTGATGTTGAGAAAAGTGCTGAGATGGAGAAAGGAAAAAGAAAATTAGATGACATAGAAGCTCAAGTTTTACCTGAGTCTTCTTCAAAATTACAAAGGATTGAAAAGGTTGGTGAAGAAGAGGTGCAAGAAGCTCAAGAGCCATATATTCAAGAGAAAATTGGTGCATTAGAGGACATTGAAGAAGAATATGGTGATGAGTGGTGTGATGAGGTTCTTGATGATGAAGACATAATAGAAGCTCAATTTGAAACTCATTCTTCATTTGATGCAGTTCTAGAGCATGATGATATACCTCAAGATTTTAAAGACAGATACAATTATCTTGTGAGGATGAAGTATAATAGGGTATTTTTGGATGGGCATACAGTATCTCAGATCAATGATGAGTATGAGAAATGTATAGCTGTTGAATCTGTTGCCCTGATTGACCCCAATGAGATTATCATGGAGCATGGAGAATGGAACCGAGCACAAGAGAACATAAATATTGAAGATGTTACAAGATCAGAGCTACACCATCCAGACCCAGATGAAATGAGCATTCCTGCCTTAAGGTCTTGGTTGCAGGATAGGAACTATCCATGGAAAAGATTAAAACGACTTCAATCTGTTTCATTGTGAAATCTTGTTAGAAGCTTCCAACAAACAGAGAAGCAATCTAACAAAATGATCATTCTAGATACTGATAATCCTCAGTATTTAGATATCACAAAAAGAACAAGAATCTTGAAACCGCAAGAGATAAGTCAAATGGCACAGAAGTCAAGTGCTCATGAAAGAAGACAAGAGCTGATTAAAATGTTTCCTAGTTTAGAAAAGCAAGTTTACAAAGCTTCTTTTGAACAGAGACAAATCTTTGATAGTGCCAGATCAACAGGAGACTTAGTAAGAAATGTCTTAAAGAGAGGACAATCTGTGGCTGACTTGTTAAATGTAATGATTGCTCCTGACTTCACAAACCAAGTTAAAATTATCGCATGGAAGTATGATGATATTTTTTATGCTTTCTTAATTAAATGAGTAAATGCTGTTTGTGATGTTTATCACTTTTACTCGAGCATCATTAAACTTCTTGTTCATGATCTAAAAGAATTAAACAAACTTCCATTGATTAATCCATCTGGAGCAAAACGAGGAGAGATGTTTGTAGAGCTTTTGAGTAGAGGACTAGCTAGAACAAGTAATTTCCTTCAAACTCGTTGTGATCAAGAAGACAATGAATAGTTTTCTATGCTAAAGAAGAAAAAGAAGGTCAAGGGGTTACAGTCAGAAGAATAACACTTTATGATTGAATTTTGTGATAAATATTTTGAAAAGGTAACTACCCCAGGACAAAAGGTGATAAATGGAAACCAAAAGGCCAAACCAATTCTTAGATGGTTCTATAATACAGAGACTTTTAAGCTCAAATTGGTCTGAAATCTCGAACACTGGGATGAGGACATGATCTCTTTGTTTGGTGCTTTTGAGTTGAAACTACTTCATCCAAGCTATATATCATTCCTATCTGTTCAAAAATTCGAGAAGGTATCACCAGAGGTAGCAGAGCAAGATAAGAAATATTTCCTCTCTATTATCAATGTTATGAATGCTGCTATGGAGAGAATATCTTTGAGAAAAGCTCTTGCATATGCAAATATCGTAAAGAAAGATATAATGGACATAGAGTTTATGCGTATATCAAGGAAAGGAGTATTGGAAGTATATTCAACGGAAAGTTCAAATCCTGTTGAATTATACGCCAATATTGATATCACTGGACTTTCCAAAGAAACTCTAGAATGGATGAGTCAAATAGAGATAAAAACTAATAAAGCACGTCCTTAACAAGGAATTCTTGCAGGAAAATTCAAGTCAGCTATTGCAAATGCTTTGAAGGATCAAGAGCAAATCAAGAAGAAGCCAATGTTCAAAATAAAAGAAGAACCTGAAGATTTTTTTGCAGATTAAAGATGAAGGCAAGAGACAAGAAAAGAGAGTAGACTGAAGAATTGAAGAGTGAAGCTGATAAAGACTGAAGATAAGAAGATTAAAGAAGAAAAAGACTGAAGACTAAAGATTTTGAAGACCGAAGACAATGTAAATCTTAGGGGGAGTATTGTTAGTACTTCTTTAAAGATTAACATTTTGTCTTTATGTGTCTTTTTGTCTTTTGTAATAGTATAGGGACTAGTATTGTAATTTGTTAGTTCCTTTTTGTGTTTATTGGTAGTATATATAGCATAGACTTGTGTAGGTTAGATAGACGAGAATCTACTTACACTCTTTGTAATTGTCTTTGCTTTATATCAATAAACTCATTGAATTTTGTTGATATTGTGCTTTGATTTGATTACTTTGATTATGTTTTTTTGAATTGTTAACTAATATCATCACAGATCTATACATTTGATCCTATCACTAGATATGCATATTATTATACATTTCATAAAATATCACAGCGGAAGTCATTAACAAAAACCATTCATTTTATTAATAATTACTGTTGTTATGCAATACAACAATGTTCAATTACAAAATAAACTTCCACTCATTGCATTACAAAACAACAATAATAACATGTGTGAACGGATGCCAGTCTTGCCCTGCCAAGTAGCCTTCCTGCGTGCCATCCTCAACAACTTTTACCTGCCAACTAACAATGCATAAAAGTCAGCGTTGATGAGTGAGTTCTAGTTTTATAGGTATCAAAATACTTTATATGCTTCATACGTAAAAATATTTCATTTCCCCAAAACATTTTATTTACTATCACACATGCATATTCATTCGTTATCGTACGTGTTCGTTCATTTCGTACTTTATCATTATCTTTTGTTAACGTTCGTCTCCTACTTTATCACTATCTTTCGTTAACATTCATTTCATACTTTATCACTTCGTTCGTTTCATACCTTATCATCTCGCTCGTCTCGTACTAATTCTAGATCCTGTCAGTCTTTTCCCCCATCGCTATCCAAAACTGCCATTCCGAGCACAAAGCTCCTTTACTAATTGGCATGAAGCCTGTGGACCGAAACCACCATTCTAGGCATCGTCTCATATCTTGGCATAAAGCCCGGGGTCAAATGACAAGGATCTAGTTTTGTACTATGGGTTTAGTCACCTAGACTGATCCCCCTGTGTGTGAACCCTCACGGGTTAAAATCACATGTTATAACACACAGTTGAGCTATCAACTCACAAAGAGTTGTAATCTTTCTTTCTTTCTGCTTCCAAGCCTTTTTTTCTTTCATTACGTTTCACTTTTCTTCTTTGTTATCTTTCTCTTCATTATGTTATACTTTACGTTCATTGACACATTCATCATACTACGTAAAGTAATAACATGTTACTTAACGTATATTATATTACAATATAAATACGTTTTGAAAACTACTAAAAAATAACAACTTACACACATATGCGTATCATACATTCATGATAACATCATGCATGTACTATTCATAAACTCTCACTTATTCATGCCTAAAATAGTCCAAAATAGCCCACAAGTCAAACTAGGGTCAAACCCTAAAATTATGTTTTTCCTAAAAATTCAGAAAAATCTTCAAAGTGTTGGGTGCATGAGGACCATTTGGGCGCATCAGCCCTGTTTGGGCGCTTTCAACTATGTAGGCCCTTCTCAGCTATGTAGGCGCATCAGCCTACACCGAACCACTTTAACACTTAGGCACATGAGCGTTTTTGGGTGCATGCACACTATTCAGGCGCTTCATCTTACACTTACTCATTTCAGCCCAAAACTCAGGCGCATGAATTACTGTTCAGGTGCATGAACCTACACTTAGAAATTCTAAGGCATTATTTGGGCGCATGGGGTACCATTCAGGCGTATGAGCCTGTACTTAGTGTTTCTAAGGCAATTTCTTAGGCGCATGGGCCCTGTTTGGGCGCATCACCTTACTTCAAACTTTTCTAAGGCAAATACTAGGCGCATGGGGTACTGTTTGGGCACAAGTGCACCTACTTACACGTTTCTAAGTTGCTTTCCAGTCCCAAACATCAATATAACCTATTCTAAACTTGTTACACCCATTATGGACCTCAAGCAAGCATTTAAAACCACAAAATATCAACACATAAGAATAAAACATATGGGTGTACATACAGTATAACTATAAAACCATTTTTAATTCATTTTCAGCCCCAAAAGAGTTAAAACATGTTAAAAGTCGAGGTCTAGAAACTCACCTTAGCTGCTTTCAAGCTAAATCCTCTCAACTTGAACTTTGTAGATGTTTCTAACACCTAAACACTTCCAAAAACACAAACCCGAACACAAGCATACACATGAGAACATGTACACTTCAGTTACATGGTCAAAACTTATAAAAACCGAACACTTTCAAAGAGATCTTACCTTTTAGCAACTTCTTCTTCTTCCCTCTAAAAATATCAATGAACTCTACTCTCTCTCTCTATAACCAAAATAGCAGTTGATGTAGATGGGGTTATGGGCGGCTATGCTCTTTTAATCATAAAATAATAACGTTTGTTCTTTTTACACTTACACCCCCTCAACATTGGATGTTTTTTATTTCTTTCAAAATACTTCCCTTTTTCTTTTCGTATTATATTTTTCTTTTCTTTTATTTGACTAGAAGGTGTTACAAGTCTACCCCCCTTAAAGAGGTTTAGTCCCCGAAACTTGTCACTCTTCAAATAACTGTGGGTAATGCTGTCTTATCTCCTCAATCTCCCACGTAGACTCGAAACCCATTTTGTGCTTCTACTGCACTCTCACTAGTGGAACCACTTTATTTCTCAATCTCTTCTCTTTCTGATCAATGATTGCCACTGGCTGATCTACATAATTTAGCCGTTCATCCACTTCGATATCATCCAGTGGTACAATCATATTCTCATCGGCTAAGCACTTTCTCAGATGAGATACATTGAATGTCGGATGAATTCCAGTTAACTCGTTTGGTAACCGATAGGCCACCTCTCCTACTCGTGCGATGATTCTGAAAGGTCCTATATACCTCAGGCTCAGCTTACCTCTCTTTCAGAACCGGATGATTCCTTTCCATGGTGAGACCTTCAACATCAATCGTTCGCCCACCTTGAATTCGATTGGTCTACGCCTCTTGTCGACATACGACTTTTGTCTATCTTCCGCCGCTTTCATGAAAGCCTTGATCTTCTCTAACTTCTCAGTCATATCCTGGATCACCTCAAGGCTTCCCAACTCATTATGCCCAACATCACCCCAACACACGGGCGTCCTACACCTCCAACTATATAGCATCTCGTAAGGTGGCATACCAATACTGGAATGAGAACTGTTATTGTATGAGAACTCAGCTAACGGTAACTGATCATCCCAACTTCCTCAAAAATCGATCACACACGCTCAAAGCATATCTTTAAGCGTCTGGATCGTCCTCTCAGACTGACCGTCCGTCTGAGGATGATAAGTTGTGCTAATGTGTAGCCTCATCCCCATCGCGTCATGGAATCTCTTCCAAAACTTCAATGTAAACCGGGTGTCACGATCTGACATGATAGACACCGGCACACCATGATGAGCTATGATCTCTTTAATGAACAGATCCACCAATCTTTCTGATGAATACGTCTTGCAAATCGGCAGGAAGTGAGCAGTCTTCATCAGTCGTTCAACAATCACCCATATTATATCGCACAACCTCGCCATACGAGTTAGCTTAGTAATAAATCCATGATGATGTGCTCCCACTTCTATTCAGGTATATCCAACGGTTGGATCTTCCCGTATGGTTTCTGATGTTTTGCCTTCACTTGCAAATAAGTAAGGCACTTGCTCACGTACTCTACTACATCGCGCTTCATACCCGGCCACCAATAATACTTTTTCATATCCTGATACATTTTCATGGCACCAGGATGAATCGAGTATCGAGTAATATGAGCTTCATCTAAAATCCGTGCCCGCAGATCTCCGTAACGAGGGATCCACATCCTTCCATTTCGGGTCCTAACACCGAGTGTGTTTTCACCCAATTCTGCAACTAAGCCTCTCATTCGTTTGGAATTTAGGCAACCTTCTTTCAACGCCTCATCTTGGAACCCTTTTGTTGGGTCACTATAAGGCTGGTGCAACCAAAACCACTTCACATAGTCATTTTGATGCTACATTCAAAGGCTTCCGAAGGTATGTATGAGATCTTCCGAAGTCAGAAGGAAACAGTTGAAGACAATTGCTGAAGTCAAAATCTGAAAGCCTCCAAAGACAAAGTCTGAAGACTTCTGAAGACAAAGTCTGATGAAAGAGCTAAAGACAAAGTCTGAGAAGCTTCCGAAGACAAAGTCTGAAGACTTCCGAAGACAAAGTCTGAAGAAAGAGCTGAAGACCAAGTCTCCTTCCAAAGACAAAGAAGACTCCAAGCCTCGGAAGAAGCAGTCTTCCGAAGTATAAGCGGCTTCGGAAGAAGTTATTCATCCGAAGAAAGTTATCCTTCGGAAGACACTGCTATGTCCAGTAGACATAAGTATGGTCTCTGACAGTCCACTGCAGACCTCTGATACAGCATGGCTTCTTCCTAAAGAACCATGCTGTTGACCATACTTCATTCTACTGTATACCTTTTTATGATAGTACTGTTGGATTCTATATGCCCAAGATACATAGAATATTGATGTGGTTAGTGCGTCATGATCCAAGTCGGGTCATACCCAATAAAAAGCTTTGCAAACACCAATTAATATTTAATTGATGATATGATCATGCAATTAAATAAATACACCAATTTAGAAAATGGGTTTTCTAAATAAATTGCATATGAGATTGAACAACCTATATGGATATTTTGTTCATGGATATTATTTGTAATGTTGTTTAATTTGATTAAATAATATCAAATAGTAGGAGTGTGTATATAAGTTATATAATTAAAGGGGTAATTATATAACTTATACAAATTACTTGATTACAAATTAAAAAGGAGTTTTGGGGGGAAATATCCCTCTAATGAGGCCTTTCGGCCACCCCACATTGAAAAGGGGTTTCCTTGTGTTTTTCAAGTTACCATTGTTCAAGATGAAAACACACACTCAACCTTTTCTCTCTCTCTAACATGCAAAACCCAAAGATTGAAAAAACAAGATCTTCTCTTGATGATAATCACGGCTGGAAGCTTGTTCCAGCAGCTTCTTCTTTGCGTTTTTGGTGCTACAAATCCTAGCAAAAAGGGTGTTGCTTTGAGGCTTGTGGGTATGAGCACTTGAGGACATCTATACTTGATGTTTTGGTCATCCAAT
>BJCO01818212.1:0-13343 GCA_018326465.1 Flaveria floridana | reverse complement strand
ACAATATTTGTCCATACAGT
This sequence comes from Flaveria floridana, assembly GCA_018326465.1. Lineage (NCBI taxonomy): Eukaryota > Viridiplantae > Streptophyta > Magnoliopsida > Asterales > Asteraceae > Flaveria > Flaveria floridana. The sequence continues at coordinate 13,323 of BJCO01818212.1, read as the reverse complement.
TAATGCGTGATCGCATACACAGTATAGAGTTGTATTTTACAGAAAAGAGTATTTTCATATACTGAGGATGGCATGAGGGGGAGGCTACTCGGCAAGACAAGGCTGACATCCATTCGTGTTTTGATTCTATTGTTGTTTTGTAATGCAATTGAACAACTTTTTTGTAACTCATGAACAACATTGTATTGCTTAACAACAGTAGTTAAAAGTAAATGAATGGTTTTATTATATGAAATTCCGCTGTGTATATTATGACGTGAATATTAATAGGTAACTATGATGCAATGAATGACCAACTGTGAGGTGCCCGGGATCGGGGCCTTACAATTTCGAACTGTTGCGGAACTAGGACCTCTAGATAACTATAGAGTCACTTTAAATGCTTCCGCGGATCTTGACCAATGGGTGTACAACCGACCAACGACATCTGAGGTTTAAATAATATTTTTTTAATTTCAACTTGCAGATCCTCTACCGTACACTACATATTGATTTACTTATTTATAATGCAATATTTAATAGGTTTCTGGTATTTGGGTTGAAGGTAGCGACAATATCACTTCGTACAAAAGAAATATTGTTGTGTATGGTAGGTCAGAATATAGTCAAACTATCCAACTTTACTTTGATTGTTACGATCCATTATCGTATCCTCTATTTTTTCCTAGTGGTGAGTCGGGTTGGCATCCTAACATACCACGTCAAGGAGTGCTACTCATTGAAGTTCACAACAATAGTGACAACATCGACAAAGAAACGGAAGGTACCAACAATTTATGTATCTTTTTAAGTGGTGATAAAAAATAATACCTTAACGTGCATTATTTTTAATTAATGATTTTTTTAAACATCATAATTATTCAGAGGCAAACACACTACGTCGTAGAACAACCGTAGCTATGAGAGAGTACTATTGTTACAAATTCCAAATTCGATCTGTTAAGAACGTGCTTCTATTTGGTGGTAGATTGCTACAACAGTTTGTTATAGATGTTTACATAAAGATTGAGATGCAACATTTACAATTTTATGAATGAAACCTGTTTAAGATAAGAACGGATTTGTATCAAGGTATTGTGGATTGCGTTAATTCTGGTGAGGTTAATCCAAACAGAGTGGGACAATGGATTGTCTTACCTGCATCTTTCATCGGAGGGCCTCGCGACATGCGCTGTCGGTTTCTAGATGCGATAACTTTAGTTCAAGAAGACGGCAAGCCTGATTTGTTCCTTACAGTGACGTGTAATTCTCGGTGGCCTGAGATATATGATAATTTGAAAGTTGGTCAAACCGCACAAGATCGTCCAGAGCTTGTTTAAAGAGTGTTTCGTGCGAAATTAGTGGATTAAGGAACAACTCTTCAAGAAACATATTCTAGGAGAAGCAAAGCCTACGTTTATGTTATCAAGTTTCAAAAGCATGGTTTGCCACATGCATATTTTCCTCTTATCACGTGCCTGCAACACAAAATCAATAATCCCGACCATTATGATAAGATTGTGTGTGCTGAAATTCCTAACATATCAAGATATCCCAAATTGCACAAGCTTGTTGATACACTGTTGTAAGGCCCCGTTCCCGGGACGCTCACAGCTGGTCAATCACCGCACTTAAAACATATACTTATATTAACCTTACTAAAAATCATGCAGCGGTAACACTTTAAACAAACATTTCATTTCCTTTAAATAAACACTTTTGCAAAATAATACATCGTTCATTACAAAATATCGTTCGTTCGTATTACAATGCAAAAATATTATACAAAAGAATGCCATCTAAAAATGAGCCGAGTAGCCGCCTCGTGCCATCCTCAACAATCACCACCTGCCAACTGGAAACACATAAAAAGTCATCATTGCTGAGTGAATTCTAGTTTTATAAAACATTATACTACCTTTCATTCGTTAAAACATTTTCTTTACTATCGCATGTGATCACACATCATACGTACATCAAGGTAATAGTTATTATCTTCATCGTCGTTCATTTCGTACATTTCGCACATTTCGTACTTATCGCACTTTTCGTATATCATTTATTATCTTTCCCTTCTATCTAGATCCTGTCAAACTTTACCCTCTTCATGGCACGCAATCATGATTACTGAGGTCGAATGACAAGGATCTTGTTTCGTACTTTATTATTATATTTCGTTAACGTTCATTTCATGCTTTGTCACTTCGTTCGTTTCATACTTTATCACCTCGCTCATTTCGTACTAACTCTAGATCCTGTCAGGCTTTTCCCCCCCCATCGCGGTCCGAAACCGCCATTCCGAGCACAAAGCTCATTTACTAATTGGCACGAAGCCTGTGGCCCAAAGCCACCATCCTAGGCACAAAGCCTGTTGGCATAAAGCCTGTGGTCCGAAACCACCATTCCGGGCACGAAGCCTCATTTCTAATTGGCACAAAGCCCAGGGTCGAATGACAAGGATCTCGTTTGTACTATGGGTTCAGTCACCTTGAGTGGTCCCCCTGTGTGAACCCTCATGGGTTAAAATTGCACGTTATAACACACAGTTGAGCTATCAACTCATAAAGAGTTGTAAACCTCCTTTCATTTGCTTACAAGACTTTCATTCGTTCGTTCATTGTGTTCCACTTTTATTATCTTAGGTCTTTCAGTTCGTTAAGATAATATTTTACATTCATTATCATAATCACACCACGTAAAGTCACATCATCATACGTAATATGGAACATATCATACAATCATACATAATCATCATCAATCACACATCATCATCATGCATAGGCATCAATCATATATCATATATACCCAACATATCACCTATGATCTCGAAAGCCAACTTATAGGAACCCCCGAGATCCTCCAAAGTCAAAGCTTACCTCTACACATCTACCCGAAAGTCAGAAGGTTAAACTATCTTCTCTCGGGCACCCGAGCCCTATTTGGGCGTATGGACACCCTTTAGTCGCATGGCCTCTTAGGCGACTGAACACTTAGGCGAACGAACATCAGGAGATTGGACCCTATGCGGATGGACACTAATGCGAATGAACCTCAGTCGCATGAATCCCATGCGAATGACCCTCAGTCTCACGACTCACATGCGTATGGACCTCAGTCGCATGACTCATATGTGTATGGACCTAAGTCGCACGACTCACATGCGTATGGACCTCAGTCGCACGACACACATGCGTATGGACCTCAGTCGCATTCCTTTCGATCGCATGACCTCCAATCACATAGCCCTAGCTGTGCGCAGAATGCAGTTCATCCCGAACCCAATCTGCATTTTCGACCTCCAAGCCCTCCCAAACCTGTTCTAAGCTCGATTTAACCATCCTAAACCTTAGAAACACATACCACAACACCATTCAAGCACACACAAGCTCGAAATCAAAACCCATTCAAATCACACACAAACACCCACATATGGGTTCAACAAACACACTTCAAAAACAGGTTTTACTATGTATTGCAGCCCCAAATCAGCTGAAAACATATAAAAGAGGGGTCCTAGAACTCACCCAAACAACACCGTCGAGTAGAGCTTCAATCTAACCCGCTACACCTCAACTTTGCGCTCGAAACCAAGAAAATTGAAGCTTGAAACCCCTTTTTCTCCCTCTCTTCTCTCTTGGCTGAATTCTGTGAGTGTGGGGGAGAGTGTGGGCTGGTCTCCCATCTTAATCCCCCCACTCTTCCAAACCTTCTCCCGTTTTGGCAAGTTTGGTCCCTCGAATTTGGGATTTATTTCTTTTCTTTCTTTTTCTTTCTTCTTCTTCTTTCTTTGGCTTTAAAAGAAAATAACCGGGTGTTACAACTGTTCCTAGTTTATATACTTAAATGTAAATGTCTTTCATTTCTTACACATATGTAATGAAAATGCTTAATGAAATATGATATGCGTTTTGATGATTAATTGTTTTTGTTTATATTATATTCTTATTGTTATTGGTATTACTTATATTTATGAACATTATATATAGGTTTGAGGTTATTGTACATAGTTCTGAGTCAATAATGATCCAGAAATGTGTTCAACTTAGTCAGGTGGTTATTCATGCTAATGGACCATACTTATGGACCATACGCAGGAATGAACCATACTTATGGACCAGTCGTATGACTGAACAAGGATACTGGATCAGTCGTATGATTGAGACATATGATTGACTCAGACGCACGACTGAACCTTCAGTCGTGCGTATGTGTCAAACGCATGAGTCAGTCGTACGACTGAACCATGCTAATGGCTCAATCGTACGAATGGATACTGAAAACCTATAAATACCACATAATTCATGGAAAAACAAAACACTTCGAATACTAACATACCCTAGCCATCCAGAGCGTCCAAGTTCGTCCATCCAACTTCATAGTTCATTCCTGATCGATTCCAACTCCTTCTTAACGTTTGTTTAATCGTTAGATCGATCCGGTTGTTCATTCTCACTGATTGGATCGCCAATCAAATAGAATTCCACGCTATTTGATTTGGTCTCACGCAGAATCCATTAGTACTCCATACGAAAATGGTCCTAACAAGTGGTATTAGAGCTTTGGCTCGTGATTTTGCGTGGATTCGATTAGTTTTGGTGTAAAAGTTAACGTTTTTAATCAAAAGATTCGCTTTTTTGCTTCAAAACGTGTTTTTGACGAGTGCATGTGTTAAAGTTTCGACTTTTCATCATATGATAGATTAGGATTCCTGAAAATTTCGTATTTTGTGTCAAAGTGTTCAAAATTCAACTTTTACCAGCAATAGCAGCCTCAGTCGCACGATTGGACTCATTCGCATAGCTTATTCGACGGTTAAGGTATTCAAGTCGGTTGACCTCAATCGTCCTCATCATTCGAACGATTGAATCCAGTCGTACGATTGAATTCATTCGCATCCTTCAATCGTACGATTGAATATATCTTGTCTTAAGTTTGCCAAGTTCTAAGCAATGGAAGACTAGTTTGCTATGTTCACTGCCGGAAAAGAATCGCGTATCCAGAATATTCTTCTTCTAGAAAATAAGATAGGGAATCACAATAAACCGCCGAAGTTGTTAACGTTGGATGAGTATCCACAGTGGAAACAGTGGTTTGAGATCTACTTGAATGGTGTTGACTCAAATCTCTAGACATCTATAGAGACTGGTTATACTGTACCAGTTAGTGCAAATGGTGTGAAGTTGACTTTAGGGGGTATGAATGAAGCTAAGAAGGTTCTACATAACGCTGAAAAGAAAGCGTATGCACTGCTGACTCAGTCAATACCTAAGCTATGGGAGGCTTTAGAAAAGAGATATGATGGTAATGCAACTCTGAAGGCACCGAAGGCAAAAGCACTCAAAAAAATGAGAGCTTAGATGATATCATTGATCGGTTTTATCATTTGATGAGTGAACTTCATACTCATGGTGTGACTTCATCTATGGAAGACAAAGTTTCAAGTTTTGCTGATGGTCTGCCAGACAAATGGGATCCATTTATGTCTAATCTAAGACAAAATGACACTCTTGCTACTTTAGACATAAATGATTTCATCTTGAAGTTAAGGGAGAAGGAACTACGACTGAAATACAAGTCTAACAAAGGATCCTACGCTCAGAATCCTTCAGTATATAATTCTGTTCCTACTCCTGCTTCATCATGTGCACCGCTACAAATATCGTTTGTATCTAATTCATCTGCTCCTTCATAAAGCAGTTTCTCGGGAAGCGAAGCGCCAGGTTCATCCGGAACCCAATACATAGTTCCTGATTCCAACCCTACCAAGCTGAAGACCGAGAATCTTGGAAATGTTACTGTGGAAGTGGCCAAAGAGCACATGGATCTTCTAGCTGCAGTGGTTCATTCTTATGATGGGTTAGTGGCAGGGAAGATTGGAAATTGTCATCTCGCTGAAGCGGACTACGAGCAAGTGGATGAGACTGATTTGGAGCGTATGGATATTATGTGGGCCTTGGCTAGTGCAGTTAGAAGAGCCAAAAAGTTTGTTAAGAAGATGGGGCAGAACTTGGTTGCCACCGAAGACACTACATTTGGGTTTCATAAAACCAAGGTCACATGCTTTAACTGTGGTGAAAAGGGGCACTTTAAACGTGAATGTGTAAAGCCGAAGAATACCGGTAATGGAAACCCTTTTCCTTCGTTCAACCGTCAAGACAAAGAGAAGTTTGGGGCATCATCAAGCAAAGAGTCAAAAGCTATGGTTGCTCAAGGCAATGAAGGGAAACATTGGTCCTTTAGATTTGTATTTGAGGGAGAATCAAATATAGCACAAGTTGATGATTTGGATGATGGATTCGCAAGCGAGGGAGACATCATAGCTGAGCATTCACGTTCAGATATTGAAGAAGCTATGGATGTGGTAGATCATCTCGTAGAAGAAGAGTTGAATGCTGCAAACTCAGAATCTCCAGTTATTGAAGAGTCTGAATCTGCACTTATGGCCGACTCATCCAGTTCCGCACATGTATACTCTAAAGATGAATTATTTGATATACATGCTTGTGCTGAATGTGATAAATTTAGTCAAAGAATTGACTTACAATTTGCTAGGTTATTAGAACACAATGATAATCTGGTAAATGATTTAAAACTATGCACTGAAGCAAACCATGTTCTAAAACAAAATGAGTGCAGTTTTGAAGAAAAGATAGAACTTCTAGGGAAACAACTAAGGGAAACCGAGGTTGTCACCTTAAATCAATCAAATGACATTAAGTTCCATCTAAGTACTTTAGAGAAACTAAAAAGGAAAGAGTAGTGTTGCAAGTCCAAGTTGAATCTTTAAATCAAAAACTGCACAGTTTAGCAAATTCCTCTCACATAGTTCAGAACTTAGTAAAAGAATGTAATGGTAGGAAAGTTCTAGGTTATAAAGTAGTACCACCACCACATGCAATCCTTTTAAATACTAAATGTAGACCAATAAACAATAACACGGTTAAGGATCATGTGGTGACTACTCCTCTGGTCAGTGATCCAGAGTCCACAGGTATACCTGTGTAGTCTGTCATTGAACAAAAGGCTACTACTTCGAGATTGAAAGATAAGGTTCTTAAAGAGGATTTGCGCGTTAATGTTGAAAAGGATAGTGTTGGGTCGGGTTCACAAACATCTACGTCAGAACCTAGAAATTCTAAACCAATAAACCCTTAACGTGTAAATCATCAAAATCCTAATAAAAAGAAAGAAAAATGTTTTCAAAATGTCAAAACAATTAAGTTTGTTAAAGAAGGTGAAGCATCTAAGAATGTTGAGAAACAGACCAGCTCCCGATCATACTCAACCCCTCACAGAAGTTCTCCCCCACCCATCGAAGGGAGATCCTACTATTGTTGTGGAAAACGAGGACATATTTCTCCAAATTGTCATCATTATCAAACACCTAAATAAACATTGAACTTTTTGATGAAAAACCAAGACTTTTCAAAAATAGATCTAATACTCCTCCAAGATACCAAAGTCAACACAGACAAGCTCAAAGCGAAGCTGTGTTGCCTAAGGTTAAACCTAGGACTATTAGTGAACCAAAAGTTTATACAATAAGTCAGTCGTCTGTTTACCACAAACAGGCCTTGAACAAAACTGGTTTATGGAAAAAAATCAAGTAACGTGTCTGACAGTGAGGACAAGAAGAAAAAAATGTGTCCTCGTCCTCTAAAGGTTAGTGGGTTGAGTTCATGATATGTGATATCTCTAGGAAACCCAAGCCAGTAAAGGCTTGGGTCCCAACCTGAACTAATTATTTTAATTCTTTATGCAGGATGTCCGCTACAACGCTATCACTAATACCTGAATTATTGATAGTGGGGCTTCCAGGCACATGACCGGCAATTCGTCTCTCCTTTTCAACGTCAAGCAAATTAAAGGGGGACATGTATCATTCGCAGGAAACAAAGGAGGATATATCACCGCTCAAGGCGAAGTAGGAAACGAGAAGGTAAAGTTCGACAAGGTAAACTACGTTCAGCAATTGCAAAACAACTTGCTTTCGGTCTCCCAAATTTGTGATAAGGGCTTTAAGGTCGTGTTTGACAATAAGAAGTGTTACATACTTAAGAAGGAGTATGTTATCCTAGAGGAGCAAGTTCTAATGTCGGCCTCAAGATATAACGACCTGTATGTTTTGGACCTTTCAAAAGCCTCCACAACTGAGTCTACTGCTCAGTGTTTATTGTCAAAAGCAACTAAAAGCGATTCAGTTTCCTGGCATAGGAGAATGGGACATATCAATCCCAGTAAGATGAATCATCTGGTTTAGAATGATCTGGTGGACGAAGTTACTATTAAGAACTTCCATCTTCCAGACTTCTACATAGCATGCAATAAAGGAAAACAGACAAAGAAGTCTCACAAATCAAAGAAAGTTCATTCTATCAAGATTCCTCTTGAGCTTCTACATATGGATCTGTTTGGCCCTGTCAGCACAAAGAGCATTGCTGGTGATTGGTACTTCTTTGTGTTGATGGATGATTACTCAAGATTCTCTTGGGTGATGTTTCTGAAAGCAAAGTCAGAGACATTTAAATCATTCAAATATCTAGTTACCATATTAGAGTCACTCTACAAGATGAAAGTAAGGAAAATACATTCAGACAACGGGACATAATTCAAGAATCAGTGGATGGAGGCATTCTGTCAAGAGAAAGGGATTGTTCATCAATTCTCTTCTGCCTACACTCCACAGATGAATGGAGTTGCTGAAGGGAAGAATAGGAGCTTGATAGAAACAGCAAGGACAATGCTAGCTGACTCAAAACTACTGGTACAATTCTGGAACGAGGCAGTGGCTAATGCGTGTTATACTCGAAATCGAGTCTTAGTGGTCAAACGTCATGGAAAAACTTGTTATGAGTTGATCCAGCAACGTAAACCCAACTTGGAGTATCTGGAACCATTTGGCGCACCCTGTATGCTTTTAAAGAAAAATCAGACTGGGAAATTCTACGAGAAGGTAGAAGAAGGTATCTTCCTTGGCTATAGTATACCAGACAAAAGGGTTTATAATAACTCAACTGGTCCGGTAGAAGTGTGGTGCAATGTTGATGTACAAAGATACACCACCCTCCTTGCGGGAAGAGGACCTTCCTTCTTCTTCACTATGATGGATTTTTTAAATCCTTTCATCTACCTTCTTCCTATTCTGATGACGAGGTGGCCAATCAAATGATGTACGATGTTCTGAACACTCCTACTCGAGACTTGACATCCTCGGCTCCATTAGAAGGTACTACTAGATCTTCAGGAGGAGAACTAGAGATAAGTGATTCCTCTGATGATGATGAAGTTGAAACTGTAAATGTGAACATGGAAGAACAGGTACCCACTGCTGAAAGTACACCTGCAGCTGATCATGAAGTAACTAGAACTTCTAAACCCAATCCTTCAACAGCCGCAGAAACTAATCCTATGATTCAAAACCTGGATGATGAAGTAGCAGTTCCCACAACTCTAGGAACACGAATTAATGTGAATCATCCCCTGGACAACATCATCGGGGATATTCTCTCGGGAGTTCAGACAAGAAATCTGCTTTACTCAGCTAACTATGATGTGGTCATGGAAAAGGGGTACATATATGATGGGGCATATCAATGTTTTATGTCTCAAGTTGAATCCCAAGTATGTAAGCGAGGCCTTAAAGAATGAGGCATGGGTAGCTGCCATACAAGAAGAACTCCTACAGTGTAAGAAGTTAGGTGTCTGGACACTTGTCGACAGACCAAAAGGTGCAAAGGTGATTGGCACTAAGTGGGTTCTTCGGTGTATGAATGATGACCAAGGGGCCATAATCAGAAACAAGGCTAGGCTAGTTGTTCAAGGGTTCAGGCAAGTCGAAGGAGTTGACTACAATGAAGTTTTTGCACCAGTGGCCAAGATGGAAGCAATTAGAATCTTCCTAGCCTATGCATCCTTTATGCAGATCAAAGTATTTCAATTGGTATGAAAAGTGCATTTCTTCATGGTGAGATCCGTGAAACAGTTTACGTCAGTCAACCTAAAGGATTCAAGGATCCTTATCATCGGGATAGAGTTTATAAACTAGACAAAGCTTTATACGGGCTCCATCAAGCCCCTCGAGTCTGGTATGAGAAACTCTCTACTCATCTGCTGAAACATGGATTTCACAGAGGTGTAATTGACTGCACGTTGTTCATAAAGGAAAAAGATGGTGATTTACTAATGGTGCAGATATACGTGGATGACATAATCTTCGGTTCCAAAAACAAAGCATTATCTAAAGAATTCAAATCGGTGATGAAAGCTGAGTTTGAAATTAGTGCCATGGGAGAGATGAAGTTCTTTCTTGGTTTACAGGTAGATTAGACACCAAATGGAATCTTCCTGCATCAGGCCAAATATGTTAGAGATATCCTTAGTCAGTTCGATATGGAGAATGCAATGGTTGCTAGTATTCCACTTGCCATGAACCATGATGTGGCACCCGCCGAAAATGGTGATCTGGTAGATGCCACTATGTATTGAGGAATGATCGGCTCTCTGATGTACCTCACAGCTTCTCGTCCGGATATTATGTACACCACGTGTCTCTGTTCCAGATATCAGGCAAAACCAAAAGTAAATCATCTGATTAGGGTAAAAAGGATCTTTCGTTATCTGAAGGGTACTCCAACGCTTGGGTTGTGGTATCCTCATGATAATGACTTTGAGCTAACAGCGTATAGTGACTCAGATTATGGCGGTTGCAAGATGAATTACAAGTCAACATCTGTGGGATATCAGTTCTTTGTAAGACGATTAGTCACTTGGCAGTGTAAGAAGCAGACATATGTTGCTCTGTCAACATGTGAAGCTGAATACGTTGCTGCGGCAAGTTGCTGTTCTCAAATCATTTGGATTCAACAGCAAATGCGAGACTATGGTTTGAAATTCTCTAACACCGTATATTTGTTCATAATTCTACTGCTATTGTAGTCACCAAAAATACGGTCCAACACCCTAAAACTAAACACATCGGAATTAAATATCACTTTATACGTGACTATTTTGAAAAACAATTAATCGATGTTGTTAAAATTAACACGGATTTCCAACGCGCCGATCTCTACACCAAAGCTTTTGATAAACCTCGATTTCATTATCTATTAGAGGTTAATGGCATTAAAAAGAAAGATGATGTGATTCCAGACGGATAAGTTCATAGTCCGTCTCTATGTTTTATTTTTTAATTTTAATTTTCTTTATTTTTTGTCTTTAAAATTTCAAAAAACACAAAAAGATTTTCGGTTTTAGAATTTTAGGGGGAGAATAGTTTTAGTTTCAGTAGTTAGTATTTAATTACTTAAAAAAAATGGGGACGGGCAGATAAGCTAAAGAGCAAAGACATCAAATCTGTGAAATCGATTCAAGATAATGGAAAATGATAGCACACAGGCATCGAATTGTTTGGGACACCAAAAAGATTTAAATGTTCTACAATGTTATATTCAAAGTTACAGAAAATTGTCTGAGAAGTCAAAGCCTAATGAGTTGAAAAATGATAGTAAGCTAGTCTGCTACTGTGGTTACATAGAGAAAGTAGATCTAAGGGTTGCTAGTCCATTATATGATATGTCGGTAGATTCAACACAATATACTAGTAGACTTCATTGGTGAACAACATTAAAACTAAATCATTCAACAGGCTATGGGCTTTCATCTCATCCCTGGTTAACACAATCAACTTATTTCCAATAAGGGGTGAAGAGCAAAATTAACGCCATAAATATGTGCAGATGACCATAAAAGGAGCAAAGTGCATGAAAAATGTGAAATGCAATCAAGCTAATGACAAATGTTATTGGTGCGTTATATGTAAACTAAAATTGCTCTAACAAGAAGATAGGTTGTGTGCCTTTCTGCTGTGCGATGGCACTGACCTGAGAATAAGCACAATCTAAATATTTTAGAATTCATTGTTGTTTGCACCTCTCTTTGAAATCTCTTAGAATAGTTTCTTCTTGTCAAAACCCATAAACCGCTTAAAATTCTCCTGAGGAAAGTTGATTACCATATAAGTGTGGGATCCATAAATGTTTATTGAAATAATAAACCTAAATAATCACCAATGTATGTCAAAAATCTGTGTATGGATTTAGGTGGACAAATATACAGACAATCATCGTGGCAGCATTCTCCAATGGTCAAAATCAATGTGTGCTACATAAGAGCTCTAGCATGATTTCCTGTTGGTGCTCCTGACTCTTAGATGAATAAGACTCTATGATTGGTAAATATAATGTTCTCTGTATCTATGTAAATATAAAAGGTCGCAGATGATTATATTTATGCCTGTATGATTCCATAAGAATCTCTCTATATAAGATGAAATTGCTTGAAGCTATTCTGCTCAGGATGAGAAATCGTTTAAGAAATGTTTAAAATGTTTACAACCCACCTCAAATGAAAAATACAAAAAAAAAGTCTTAATTTAGTTTGGTTAAAGTTTTTCTTAGATTTAGATATGTTTGTATCGAGTCGATGTCAGACTATGTAACAAGAGGAAATCTGTGATTGTCACAAATTGAACCGAACATTTTCCGATAAAAGCTTGCTTCTGAAATGTTAAAAGGATCATGTCTGAGGTGATCACAAGGTTTTTCACATAAAAGGATCAAGTCTGAGGTTATCACAAGGTTTTCACTTAAAAGAATCACGTCTAAGGTGATCAAATAGTTTTGATTAAAAGGATCACGTCTGAGGTGATCAAAAGTTTTCATTTAAAAGGATCATGTCTGAGATGATCAATGGTCATAAAGTTATATATCAAATTCAAGTTTCTGAAAGGTTGGGACAAATGAAGTCAAAGTCAGAAGTATGAGTCAATCGCATGATTGGATCATAAGTATGGGCCAATCGCACGATTGGACCATAAGTATTAGCCAATCGCACGATTGCACCATGAGTATGAGTCAATCACATGATTGGACCATGAGTATGAGCCAATCCCATGATTGGACCATGAGTATGGGTCAATTATATGATTGGATCACAAGTATGAACCAATCTTACGACTGGCTGATGAAGTCTAAGTTAGTCGTATGACTGAACCTCAGTCGCACGAATGAATCATGCTGTCACACCCCCGCTGAGAGCGGAAACACGGGGATGTAACGAGACGGGATCATCATAACACATTGTTAACAATAGAGATGCAATATATGTAATTGATGATAAAGCATGTCATGACGACACCCGACACAAAGGAGACTTGTGTCGTGTTTAGTCAATATTCTCGACAATATAGCCATAAGCATAAACTTGTAAATGATTCACATAACCAAAAATAATATCATTGTAATGTAATTCCCACAACCTGGGAACAAGTATCAAAAGTATGAAGAT
>BJCO01818204.1:0-10283 GCA_018326465.1 Flaveria floridana | reverse complement strand
AGAGGATTAGGTAAAAGGTCCCAGATGTTGATTTTCAGTTTCGTTGATCTTTGTTCTTGATTTCGTTCATGTAAGCCATGAAATCCCCTTTTTGCATCTTCATTTTATCATCAATTCTTGTGTTTTCTCTCTCTGCTGATTCACAACAGCATCCTCCGCCACCACCGCCGCCTCCACCGCCACTTCCGCCACCGCCGCCACCACCACCACTTCAACCACCACCGACGTCCCTTCTGCCACCGCCATCTCCGGCGAGATCTCCACCGCCTCCTCCACCACCACCACCACCAAGAAAAGCACCACACCCTCCAGGTTCAAGAAACACGATGGGAACAAAGCCCCAATTAAGGAGACACCGTCATCCTCCGCCGGAAAAGCTTGAGGGTTTAGCGGCGATCTTGCAGATTTGTGTGGTGGTGTTTTTGGTGATCAAGAGACAAAGACCCACAGATAATGATGATTATGATTTGATTTGCAGATGGTGATGGTGTGGAGGTCGGTGTCACTGTAGCCACCGACATAAGAGATTAATATATAGTATATATTATATAGTATAATATAGTATAATAAGCAAACTGAATGTTTTTTATTTGATATTTGTTATGTTTTTTGTCCTTTACACTGTGAATTTAACATTTTTGTTAAGTTTCTACTAAATAACCTTTTTGCCCGTACTCTTTAAGAGACAAAAGTAATCTATAATTTCTTTCTTTCTCTTTTTAAATTCTCAACATTTTTATACAAACTTACTTTTAAATATTATCAATCAAACATAACTTGTTATTGCATTAATTAATTATATTTTTAGTAATTTACGAAATATTTATTTTTAGTTAGTTTTTTTAGTTCTTTAATTTTTATAAGTTGTATTAAAAAGTAAATAACTAATTGAACAAACAAAAATATTATAAAAAATGGAAGTTTTACAAATAAATTATATTTTATAAAAAAATAAAATTAATTAATCAATAATATATGAAATAAGTTTCTATAAAAACGATAAGACTATAAAAAGAGAAAGAAGAAAAAAATAAATCACAGATTTCATCCTTTAAAGAGTAATACAAAAAGGTCATTTAATAGAAACTTAACTAGAAAAAATTAACTTTTAATTAGTGTAAAGGGCAGAAAACATAAAGGGAATTTACTTATCACAATGAAAGTATTATTTGAATTTACTTAGTGAATCGGGTTTGATCGAAGCAAAGATATGTGATGCCCCTACGATATCGAACATAAATTGAGAGCGAATGAAGGGGATCCTCTTGAAAATCCTAAGAAGTATCGTAGGATTGTTGGTAAGTTAAATTATCTTACTATCACACACCCGGATGTTATCTTCTCTATAAGCATGCTAAGTCACTTCATTTTTTCGAGGATCTCATAATGAGATGCAGTTAAGCATTTCTAAAATACCTAAAGGGGACATCAGATCATTGCAAACTGTATTAAAATCATGGACATCGTACTATAAAGTGTTAAACAGATGCTTTTTACAATAGAGATGCTACAAGTAGATGATCTACTACCACGTAAAGTGCATAAACAGGGTTTGAAAATAAATCTGGGTGTTTTGACCGGGTTTCGGGTTAGGTCTAACCCCAGTTCAAGCGATGGACAATCCTACCCAATGGAACACGAGTGGGGTCGTTTCCAAACCGGGTCGGGTCTTAAACCGGGTTCAAACTAGGTTGATTTTTGAGAAAAAAATTGTATCCATTACAAAAAATATTATTACATAATTTAAATCCATTAAAAAATACATAATTTATTTAAAACTAATTTAAAATTTAAACTAATACATTAATACCTCAAAACAATATAAAGAGAGCATCAATGCGTAGCCTTGATTCTACTACCCTACGAAAAGATGTCAAGAGGAACACCATACCTACAAGATGAACCATTGTTTGCTGAAGCGGCAATTAGCTTTTAACTATTGATAGACTACTTAAGATTCAATTCAACAGGCCCTACTTAGTTTTGGAAATCATTGTCTTTGTTAGTCAACTAATAGGGCCTAAGGCCTTCCATATAAATCTGAGAGAACCAACCTATTCTATTACGAAGCATCCTTGGGAGAAGCTCATCCGAAACCAGAGCTAGAAAGGCCTTATTTCGTGTCATTCATGTTCTTTATTTCCTTCTTATCAAAAAAGGAGATTCCTCATATTTAATCGTCAATTATTTACTATTATTTATTTTTTCTCTTTAACACTTAAGGTTTATATTTAAACGCTGATGTAACCAAAGCAACCAAATAGCTTCCAGTATGCATGCATGAAATACAGAGCAAAGTTACTTCGGAAGATTTTATACAACTTAGAGAAAATATTCTAAGTTTAAAATCTTCCAAATCCAAAGACCAAATCTTCCGAATCCAAGGATGAACTCTTTCAAAACTTTAAAAACAAAGTCTTCCGAAGCCAAAATACTGAACACTGATTTCTTCCGAATACAAAGAAGACATGTTTTCTCAGATCATTTTTCAACAAAAGCTGACCAACTTTCCACTGCAACTTTGAAGACTCATAAACTTATATAAGTTGGTGAAAAGATCCATGTTTTTGTAAACTATAAATTATGGTTTGGGGTCTGTCACTTTCTACTTTGTACTTTTTATCCTTTTTGTAATAGATTAGGATGTGAGCTATGACGTGTTATTGTCACAATTCAAAAGACAATCTGCCTTTTGACTGTACATTGATCTTGTTGTTTAAATTAATGTTTCCAGCTGGCTTTCAAAGTATAGTTAGCTGTAGAATGTAGTATAAAGTATCTTAGGTTCTTGTATTTATATTTATGCTTTGTAACACTTGTAATAGAACTTGAGAGCAATATATAGCATTCTTGAAAACCATACTTATCTTGATCTTCTTCTTTGTTCTGTCTCGTTACTTACTTGTGTTCTTAGTATCTCTCACTTAAACCCCGATTCCCTATTTGATCTGTTAAGTGTTATAGCACTCTCCTTAATGTGAGACGGATTGTATTGATCATCCCTTAGTAGGTCCTACAATTGGTATCAGAGCCTTACTCTAAGTTGTATGGTCTCCTCAGTGGATATTAGATGCAAATGAACATGCAAAATCCATCTGGCAACTCCAACAATCAACAGATTTTTGCCCTTCAGGTGGTCGAAAGGGATTGTAGAGTACCACAACATCATCTTATCTACTATCCTAACAACTTACAAAATGGTCCTTTTATCACCTTTCCGGAGGCACCAAAAGAAATCTACATCTAAGGAAGCCTATTCCAAAAGACAAGCTCATCACAAGCATGCGTGTCTGTTGATAAAATCAATGGCAACTTCCTATTCACCCTTGATGACTTGGACTGCATCCATCCAGATGATCTTAGACTGCATCCATCCAGATGATCTTCTCACTCATAGAGCTAAGATGTTCTACAAGAGGACAGGGAGGAAGTTTTCCAACAATATATCCAGTGGAAAGTTTTGCCTAGACAAAAGCAAAGTAAAGTGTTACAACTGTGACCAAATGGGACACTTTGCTAGGGAGTACAAGGAACCAAGGACAAATGGTGGCCAAGCACAACCCAGATCCAACTACACTGATAGAGCTCCCCACACTGAGAAGCCCAAGCAGCAAGCTGTAGTTGATATTGAAGAAGGAGGTTTTGATTGGAGTTTCCAGGTTGAAGATGCATCTCCAAACCAAGCACTGATGGTTGATCATGAAGAAGCCAAGGTGTTGGAAAATTATTGTACCCCAGAATGCATTGCTAAAGTCAATATATATAGGTCATATAACTTAGAGATGAGATCTAATCTTGAGTCCTTAAACATATTTAAAGTTGATTTTAAAAAAGTTGAAAATGATTATAAACTTAAAATAGACGATCTAGAGAAAACTATTTTAACTATTAAGCATGAACACACCAACTATAAGACTCAAATCAAAGATATCATCACTAAGTTAACTGAATGCCAGGCTGGGCTTGTGAACAACAAAGCCAGGGCAGAAAAATGTGTTCTTGAAGAAGAGACCTTTAAGAACATGATATCCTCATCCTTGCACGCAAAAGTGTGTTATCAGAACAAGCAGGGACTGGGATCTACTAAGATATCTACTCCACACACTCTACTATCTGTAAAATCTCTAAGGTGTGAAACTTGTCAAGATAAGCTTCTTCTCATAGACCTCATTCAAGAAGAGGATGAAGAGGAGATAATGAAGGATGGATCTGAGATGAGTGAAGAAGATCATTCTAAGAATAGTTACTATTCTCCTGAGAAGAGGAAAGAACCATGGATGACAAAGTCTAAGAGGAAAAATTTGATCAGAGTAGCCAAGAGAAAATCAAAGAAGGCTCAAGAGATCAACGCCACTTTCAACTCCAAGCAGAAACAAGTCTTTATCTCTGCATGATTTGAAGTGGTAAAGGCTGAGGACTCAACCATGAACTCTAGAACTAGGAATTGTAGTTCTTGTCTAACTCATCCCTGTGTAGAAAAGAAGACTGACGAGCTGTGTACCACTGCTACATAGCCTGAACCATCCAACTCCAATAGCAAGCCTCTCCCTAAGAAGTTTGCTGCATCATCTGAGAAGATGAAGATGGAGATGGAAAGTGATCAAGCTCAGTCTTCTACTCAAAAGAAGAATCTAAGAAGGAAGCCAGTTGATTGTATCATGTGTGGTAATACTTCTCATATAGCTATGGATTGTATCTACAATCCCAAAAGTACTATCCATATGACCAAGAAGAATACTTTTAAGAAGAAGAAAATGAAGAAATATTCAGATGGAAAATATTCTCCTTTTGTAAGCTCCAAAGTGGAAATGAAAACAAGTGAAAACTTGTCTTCGGAAGAAAATTTGGTCTACAAAGAAAGGAATGCTTCCGAAGCACTGAAGCTTGCTGCAGTGAATGCAAGATCTTCCAAAGGCATAGTCTCCAGAACTTCCAAAGTTGTTAAAACTTTTGAAGTATCGAAGGTCAAGTCTAATCTTCCAAGGATGGTGTGGAAGATAAAGGAAGACCATGCGATTGAAAGTTCTTCATCAACAACAGCTGATGAGTCAAAGTCCGAACATAGGATCAATCACTGTTGCATTGTCTTCAGTCCACCTTGAAAAGCCCAAGACCAATAAGGCTTGGATTTCCAAATGTAAATAACCTTCTCTTTTTATGCAGGAACAACTAAAGATTAAGAGGAATATATGGATCATTGATAGTGGTTATTCCATACACATGACAGGCAATGGGTCTTTGCTTTAAAATTTTGAGAAAATTGATGGTGGGGCAGTTGATTTTGGAGGAGATGTAGGTAGTTACATTACAGGAAGGAGCAGGGTCACAAATGATAAGCTCAGTATTGAAAAGGTAAATTTTGTTAAGGAGCTTGGGTATAATTTACTGAGTATATCTTAACTTTATAATCAGAGACACAACATGCTCTTCACTAAGCATAAGTGCATTGTTCTCAAGTCCGAGGTGATCATTCCTTAAGAGTATATCCTACTTAGAGCCCCCAGGAAAGCGAACATATATAAGATGGATATGTAGGAAACATCCCCCTTAAGAGAAGTTTATTGCTTTCTATCTAAAGCAAATAGTGATGACTCTTTCCTTTAGCATAAAAGAATTTGCCTTGTAAACTTTAAAATAATTAACAAATTAATTAAAAATAATTAGGTAACTGGAATGTCAAAGATAGGCTTTATAAGTGATAATCACTGTGTTGCATGCTTGAAAGGGAAGCAATACAAGGTGTCTCACAAACCAAAAGAAAAGAACTCTATCACTACTCCCCTAAAACACTTATTACACATGGATTTATTTGGCCCCACCAATGTAATGAGTCTAAAAAGGACCTTATACTGTTTGGTGATTACAAATGATTCATAATATTCACTTGGGTTTTCTTCCTTAGAACTATGGATGAGACTCCTAAGATCTTTAAGAAGTTCACTCTGAAATTTAAGAATCAATGTGATTAGAAGTCAAGACCATAATATGTGATCAAAGGACTGAATTCAAAAACCAAATCCTTGATAGATTTTATGATGAAAAGGGTATTACAAGATAATATAGAGAGTATACAATCTCATAACTAGAGTAGTTGAAAAGTCAGCCAAATTTGTTAAGAAATCCGATGATTGACACTTCATTGGATACTCTTCCCAAGGTAAGGCTTAGAGAGTATACAATCTTAGAACTAGAGTAGTTGAATAGTCAGCCAATATGACCTTCAATAAGCACACTCCCAGTGTGAAAGGTTCCGGTCCTGATTGTCTTTTTTATCTTGATTTAGTTACCAACTATTTTAACAAATCTTGTGAGACTGTTTCAGGATCTACAGATAACTTATCAACAGGAGATCCTTATCCAAGATTTAAGCTGAGTAGACCAAGCAAGAACACTACTTCAGCTCTAATGGTAACTAACCCTACAGATGGAGTTCCTATCAGCACAACAATGACAAATTCCGCTGATACATCTAAGGTGCCTACAAATTCCAGCTCATAGGAATAGAACTCAAATGAAGGAGCTTTAAATGTAGTTGGAAATAGTGATGGTGACAGTGATCAAGGATTTCATGATACTGATAACCATTTCATGGAAGACAACATCAATGATATCACACACTTATTAGATCAAGCTTCTCTTGATAAGTGTGTTGATGTGGTGGGTGATACTTCATTTTTATATCTAAACTTCACAAATTTGTATATGTCCAATCAACTTGTTGTGATTCCTCAACTCAGGATCCACAAGTCACACCCTACCACAAATATCATCGGAGATATTGACATAGGGGTGAGAATCAGATGACAAACCCATGACAAAAATGTTTGTCTGTTATCCCAGATAGAGCCATAGAAAGTTGATGAGTTTTTGAAGGATGGAAGTTGGATTGAAGCAATGCAAGTGGAGTTGCTTCAATTCAAAAGACAAATGTTTTGGAACCTATGTCCTCTTCCTCAACGGAAGACTACTATAGGTACCAAATAGGTGTTTAAGAATAAGAAAGATGATAGAGGACTTGTTATTAAAAATAAGGCTAGACTAGTTATTCAAGGGTATACACAAGAAGAGGGGATTGACTAAACAGATATTTTTGCTCCAGTGTCAAGACTTGAAGCTGTTAGCATATTCCTTGCTTTTACTGCATCCAAGGATTTCAAGTCCACCAACTTGATATCAAGTGTGCTTTACTATATGAGGTGATAGATGAGGAGGTGTATGTCAAACAATCACCTGGCTTTGCAGACGCCGATCATCCTGATTATGTCTGCCATCTTGATAAAGCTCTTTATAGGCTACAACAAGCTCCAAAGAAATGGTATGAGACACTATCTCAGTATATCTATCAGCATGGCTACAAGATAGGTACTATAGATGGAACACTTCATCAAAGGAACAGAATATGGCTTGATTGTGACATCCGTCACCAAAGGTCCGTCATTTAACGTGTTCGGTTAATTTTTGTTATTGGTCATTCCTCATCTCTGTAGCCCATCTATATGGACATCATATTGCTTGCTTGGTTATCCTTATGCTTGTGCTATCGTTGCTTGCAATGTCATCATCTTAAAACGTTTTCTAAGATTGCCCCCGTTATCATTGAATGCACCATTTTTATATAAACCTAATGTTACAAATAAAACCATTTTTAAATTATAAATATCATTAACTACGTCTTTCATCATTAATAAAACAAGCCTAATTAATGTCGTTTCAACCGAAATAAAATTTGGGGACCCGGGGGCAAAGTGTAGGGACTAAAATGGACATTTTACCAAACTAGGGCTGGGTATATAAACACCATTTCCAGCCCTAGCCCTCATTCTTCACCATCTTCTTCATCTTCTTCTTATTCACTTTCTTCACCATTCTAGCACCAAAACCGCTCATTTTCTTGCGTTTTCACCGGAAAATCTTGGTTATCATCGTGAATACTTACTTCTAACAGGTAGATAACCTCGTTTGAACCGTTTCTTGCTCGATTTCACTTCTTCATGTTCTAGGGTTTCGGGTGCTCGGGTTCATCCGAGCACATGAGGTCGTGTGGGCTTGTGTCGTTTTTGAGTGTGTTTCTTGTTTAGACATGTTAGAATGTGGAGTCTGGAGGTTCTTGGGGTGTAAAACGAGTGCACGGAGCAGCCGGAGGCTGCTCAGCACTTCAGCAGTCGCGATCTGCTGCACTGAGCAACTGGGTCTGTTCATGCGACTGAGCCGTGCGATTGGGTGAATCGCACGACTGAGTCATGCGTATGAGTGTGTCGCACGACTGAGCCGTGTGATTGGGTGAATCACACTACTGAGTCATGCGTCTGGGTGTAAGCGATTGAATGTGTGTGCGATTGAGTCCATGCGAGTGAATGTGCGCGCGATTGAGTCAATGCGGATGAGATTGTGCGTGAGTCGCATGACTGAAAGGCCAATCGCATGAATGAATGTTCAATTGCACGAATGAAGCTGATTCATGCGAATGAAGGTTCAATCGTGCGAATGGAGGGTGAGTCGTGCAATTGGGTGTTGCATGGTACGACTGAATGCTTAGTCGCACGAATGAAGGTTCAATCGTACGAATGAAGCTGATTCGTACGACTGAAGGTCCATTCGTGCGAATGGAGGGTTGAGTCGTGCGTCCGGTCCTGTTGTGTGACTGGTGATGCTTGTATGTGTGAATTCCCTTTTTGAATGTCTCGTGACGATAAGGTAACATCAATAAAGTGCAATTGCTTGACCACAAAGATTAAAGTCAATGCTATTAACAGGAACATACTTTTTCAATTTAAAACAACCTAACCTTTTTTTTCAATTAACGACAACCCATTTGGGACTACAAATATTTAACTAGCACTACCTTTTATAATAATGGGATCCCCATACGGATGTCATTAGAAATGACGACTACCCTTAATACTTGGATCTACATAAGGTCCGATATGTGTATGCCTGCTTGTGTGTGCTACCCACGACCGAACCGAAACAGCCCAAACTAATTGAATGTCTTCTTATGCCTTATACTCATATTAATGCTTGTTAGTAACTGTCAATAGGTGTTTGACCGTTCATAGCATTCTACCTTTGGGAATATTCATCATAAGTGCTTATCATCTATTCCGTGAGTTTCGTAGCCCCTTTTTACTCTATTAAAACCTTTTAAATATTTTCAACTTGGGGGAAAAGAATGCTTACCTACTTAACCTGATTTCAAGCATCTTCTCTAGTGGAAGTTGGCTGCTACTTTTATGAGTATCTTATCTTGCTTATCTTGTTGATTGATGCTATATAAATTTGACTCTATGCAATGTTACCACCTTGTATGTTACTTGGTGGTATTACATTACTATGTGCTACTACTTTGATGTTATGTGTTGGTTGATGCTACCTGTGATTGCTACTACTTGATGGATGCATCGGCCGTGTGGTTCTTCTGTGTGGTTCTTCTAATCCGATCATCCATTACAACCATTAATCCTGGTAATGGGACCTAAGGATTGGTTTGGTTGTAACCTATACGTATGCGCTGTGTGGATCTTGCTACGTCATGTGAAACTTATGGGATGCTTTCTCTATGGCCATCAATTCCCATATGGAACCGATGTATAGGTTTGGCTGTAGCTATCCATATCTTGTAAAAACTGCTTACACATAAGTGTAGTCGGGGTAACTCTTACTAAACTTACAAGCTGTGGTCATCTTAACATCTTTTTATTACTTAAAACATGCGAAGCTCACCAACAATTATGTTGACCGTTTTGAGCATATCTTTTCAAGTGATCAAGGTAATTGAAGATTCTAGGACTGCTGCCTTTTAGAGGAGACCCTAGGATACATTTTTGGAGGATTAAGCATTTTTGTTAAACATTGATTCTTGGAACATCTTGGTTGCTTAAACTTGTACATTGCATACTTGTTCCCGAGTTGTAGGAATTTACATTACAAGTTATCAACAATGCTTATGTGATCATTTGATGTTGTGCTTATGGCTATGCTGTCATGAACATTGACTGAACACGACACAGGTCTCCATTTGTTTTCGGGTGTCGTCATGACACGCTTGTCATCATATTTATATTGCTAGTCTATCGTATACCATGTGATATGACAATCCCGTCTCGCTCGCATCCCCGTCTTTCCGCTATCAGCGGGGGGTGTGACAGACTGGTATCAGAGCCATTGGTTATAGAGAATTAGGCAATTACACTTGACCTAGACTATAACCTAGGAACCTTCATGTAGATTTGCATGCTTAAGCTTGTGTGCATTTATATATCTCATGTATGTGTTCCTCTTTACAT
>BJCO01818202.1:0-13210 GCA_018326465.1 Flaveria floridana | reverse complement strand
TTTACTTTCTTTCTTTCTTTCGTACGTTACGTCATTCTTTTACATTCATATGGATTGATGAACAATACCCCAAACATTGTGCACGAAGCTGGTGCTGGACCTGTTGCAATTAAACCACGAACATTGTGCACGAAGCTGATCCAGTCACCTAGGGCAAGTCATCTCTCCTATTCATTCAACCAATTGGTATACCCCGAACATTGTGCACGAAGCTGATGTTGGACCTGTGGTAATTAAACCATGAACATTGTGCACGAAGCTGATCCAGTCACCTAGTGCATACCAAAGGGCCTTGTCAATCTCAATGATTGACCCTGTGTGCATCCTTTGGGGTAGCTAATCCGCATCACAGTTTAGCTAACGACAACATGGTCGTGCACCTCCTTTCATTTGCTTGCAAGCCATTCTTTCGTTCATTACGTTTTACTTTTCATCATTGTTATCTTTCATTTCGATACGTTTTTCTTTTTGTTCTTTCATTCGTTCGTCATACTACGTAAAGTAATAACATAATATATAACGTATTTTATAATATAATATAAATACGTTTAATCATCATTAATAGATAACACATATAAATACCGTACATCATTCATACATTCCATAACCCTAAAACATTCCATAATCATGCTTAAAATGGGTAATCATTACCCATAAGTCAAATTTGGTCAAACCCTAGACTTTCTGTTTTTTCCTGAAATTTCAGAAAATATTCTAAGTGTCTAGGTGCATGGGCACTATTTGGGCATTTCTGCCCTGTTCAGACGTTTTGCTACTATGCGGGCGTCTGGACTTACACTTGGTCATTTTCACTTAGACGCATGGGCCTGTTTAGGCGCATGGGCACTATTCAGGCGTTTGGGCCTGACTTGAACGCATGGACATCTAGGCGGTTGGGTACTGTTCAGATGTTTTGGGTTTCGGGGCGGTTAGGAACACAGTAAATTTACTAGGGCGCTTGAGAGAACCACGTCGAAGGAACTCGGCAAAATGACCCCGTAACTTCGGGAACCGCTGGACGCATGGGCCACTGTTTAGGCGGTTGAGCAACTAACTTTCACTTAAACAACATAAATCAGTCCAAATCCAATGTATATCATGTTATAGTCTTAACCTTACCATTCTAAGCATCATAACATACACATAATCTCATATAGACCCCAAATTAATACCCTTACACACATATTCATACACATATATATGGGTGAAAACCCATTTTATAAAAACTTGTTCACATGCATTTTCCAGCCCCGAAGTTCGTTAAAACATGTTAAAAAAGGGGTTTTAGAACTCACCTTAGCTGCTTTTGAGTTTAAACCATTTCCTTGAATTTCTCAAACGTTTTTTAACACCTAAAACCCACTAAAACACACAACCCGAACATACAATATCACATATGAGCATATAACCGAGACTAAATCGACCAAAAATAACTTAAAACACATAATCTTACCTTAAACTTTGAATTCTTCTTCTTTCTCTCTCTAAACTCGAATTCTTTGTTGTTTCTCTCTCTAAAACACAATGTCGAAGTGTAAGCAGGCAACATGGGCGGCCATGTTGCTTTATTCACCAACTTTTCAAAGTTTTGTCCTTTTGGACACTCTTAACCCCACAACTTTAGGTTACATTACATTTCCTTCTTTTATTCACATTTATTCTTTCGTTCTTGTCTATTAAAAATATCCAGGTGTTACACAATGATCATTTGAGGACCATTGTGAATGTCATATATACGTGTAAGTATTTGGTGGAGCTTTTGACAATGACCTTTGATGTAGGAATCATTATGATATTATTTGAAGGGAAAACAGATGATGAGCGCTCCAGGTTTATACTTCCGTATAAAAGAGGAGATGATCATCTGAGCGTGCTGATGAGAGCTTCAGGTTTATACTCACGGATAACAGAGAAGATCATCATTCCAGGTCAATGCTTCCGCATAGCAGATGAGATAAGCACGAACGGGATTCTGAAGACCATACAAGAAACATCATTCAGGGCTAGGGTGAGGGTGATTTGGGAATTGAATGGATCAAGGCAGAAGTCAGATACTCTCAACCCATTTTTGACAAGACTTGTAACTTTGTGCAGACCGAGATGTCATGGAAATGATCCTTATCACCGAGTTCTAAAGCTTTAGTTAGGCTAGAGAATCACTGTTTACTTTGTTTTCGGGCTGAGCCTACCAAGCATATCATATAAAGAAACTATCTTTTTTAGATTTTTGAATTTTAAGTGATACTGACATCTAGATCAGTTACTATTATTTCTCACAAAGTACAAGTCATGCAAATAAGCATACCCAGAAGACATACTATCATTTCTCAGTCATCCCAAATCAAGTTCTAATTTTTTTATTTATTTTATAACCTAATGCAACTAATTAACTAATAAAATTTAAAATCTTTTTCTTCTTTTCTTTTATACTACTCTCCCCCTAAATTTTATTTATGTACATATTCTATACTTACTAAAAAGAAAATAACCAGAGAAATTGTCTTCCATTTTACTCTAAAGAAGGATAAAAAATGAACTATCAAGAGTAATGCAGTGATTGTGAAATGAGATGTGAAAATGCAGATAAGGATCCAAAATATGGATAAGATACCAAAACCATAACCTGTTTGATCTGCCTCAAATTTGAATGAGGAACATTCTCTGTCAGTCAACCGGATTATTAACAGTCCTCTGAAACTGTTCCTGCACTCATTAACAGATTAGTTAGAAAGGGGGACCCAGGCCATCGTAGTCTTGTATGTAACCTGTTTAAGCACACACTCTTTTGAAAAATCCTTTATCTCTTTATCCTTTTTCCTTTTCTTTTACTTCAAAATTTGTTTTCGTTCAATTACTTTTGGTTTGAAAGAGTTGAATTTGGAAATCATTTCCTTTTTAAGATCCAAAGGCAGAGATTTCATTTGAAACATTGGTCTTTTTCATCTTTGAAACATGTAAAACCGGCTTCACATGAGATGGTTTGGATGGATTGTTCTTTATCCAACCACTCAAATGTAAGGCCCCGTTCTCGGGCACCTCACAATTGGTCATTCATAGCACTAAACATACATAATAATATACATTTCATAAAATGAGCAGCAGAATTTGGTTAACAAAACCCATTCATTTCATTTGTAATTATTGTTGTTAAGCAATACATCGTTGTTCATTAGTTACAAAAAGATTGATTAAATGCATTAGAAAACAACAATATCATCAAAACATGAATGGATGTCAGTCTTGCCCCGTCGAGTAGCTTCACCCTCGTGCCATCCTCAGCAATATGTACCTGCCAACTGAAAAATCTATAAAAGTCAGCGTCGCTGAGTGAGTTCTAGTTTTTTTAAATATTAAAATACCTTGCATAGATATATGAAAATAATCCCTTTTTATAAGATACCTCTATTTTGGTATGTGACCACACATTATACATTCATCAAGGTAATACTTTCTTTCATTCATTCACTTCGTACCTTTATCATTATCTTTCACTTTCTTACGGACCAATGTGCAATACCTCAAACGTTGTGCATGAAGTTGATGTTGGCCTATGGTCTATAAATAGACCACGAACATTGTGCACTAAGCTGACCCAGTCACCTAGGGTATGCTACAAGGGTCCCTGTCAGTCTCAATGACTGACCCTGTATGCATCCTTCGGGTTAGCGAAAACGCACACAGTTGGGCTAACGACAGCATGGTCGTCCACCTCCATTCATTTGCTTGCAAGACATTCATTCATTCTTTTATGTTCCAGTTTGCTTTATCATTAATCTTTTGCTTTCTTAATAATAATACTTTACGTTTATGATTATAAACACACCACGTATAGTCACAAAATATAATGTAATATAATATGAATCATAGTTACAGATCACAATCATGCATAACATAGACAATTATAGCCCTAAGGTCAAACTAGGGTCAAACCCTAATCATTTTGTTCTTCCCGAAATTTCAGAAAAATTTTCTAAGTGTTGGGCGCATGGAAACTATGCAGGCGCATGAGCCATGTTTGGGCGCATCAACACTATTCGGGCGCTTGGCCCTATACTTAACTGTTTTTCCACTAATTTTGGGCGCATGAATTGTTCAGGCGCATGAGTCTATACTTAGGCGCTTGAATAAAAGTTGGGCGCATGAGCACTATTGGGGTGCCTGACCCCAACACTTGGATGTTTGACCAAGTTTTTTAGGTGCATGAACAACTGTTCAGGCGCATGGGTTATACTTAGTTATTCTAAGGCATGATTTCGGCGCATGGGGTACTGTTTGGGCGCATGGGACATACTTCATCTTTTCTAAGGCAAAATTTCAGGCGCATGAGCCTTATATAGGCGCATGAGCAACCTGTTAAACATACTTCTCAATTATTTACAATCCCAAACATCATTTCATCCTATTCTAAGCTTCTTATTACCATTCTAAGCATAAACATCATATCAACATCCATAAAACGTCATCATACAACATAAATCATACGGGTACACAAGCTTAAAAATTATAAAATCATTTTAATACATTTTCAGCCCCAAGAAGTGTTAAAACATGTAAAAATACAGGGTCTAGAACTCACCTAAGCTGCTTCAAAGCTTAACTCCTTCGACTTGAACTTTTCATAAGTTTCTAACACCTAGACATGTCCAAAAACACATACCCGAGTACATATAAACAAATAAGAACACGTAGAAATCGGCTTCATAGTTGAAAATCCATAAAAACGGAACCAATTATTCAAAATTTACTTACTTAAGCCCAGATTTGTTGCTTTCTCTCTCTAGAAACCAAAACCCAGCTTTGTTCTTCTTCTTCTTCATTTTCAATCGACCAAAAAGGCAGATGGAGTTGACATATATGGGCGGCCATGCCATATTAAACTTTGTACCTTTTTGCACTTTAACCCTACCACTTTGGCCTGTTCCTTTTCTTTTCAAGATACTTTTGTTTTCTTTTTCTCATTTCCTTTCTTTTATTCTAGACAAAATTTCCGGGTGTTACAAGTCGCCCCCCCTTAAAGAGGTTTCGTCCACGAAACCCGTCACTCTTCGAACAACTATGGGTAATTTCATCTCTTCTTAAGTCTCCCATGTAGACTCCGAACCATTTTTGTGTTTCCACTGCACACGTACCAGTGGAACCACTTTATTCTGCAACCTCTTCTATTTTCGATCAATGATTGCCACTGGTTGCTCTACGCAATTGAGCCGTTCGTCCACCTCGTTATCCTCCAGTGGTACAATCATATCTTCATCGGCTAAACACTTTCTCAGATGGGACACATGGAATGTCGGATGAATTCCACTTAGCTCATCGGGTAGCTCTAGCCTATAAGCCACCTCTCTTACTCGAGCAATGATCCGAAAAGGTCATATGTATCTCGAGCTTAGCTTACCTGGTTTCCTGAACCAGATGATCACCTTCCAAGGTGAGACGTTCAACATAACTTGGTCACCCACCTTGAATTCGATCGGTTTACGCCTATTATCAGCGTACTAATTTTGTCTATCATTCACCGTTTTCATAAAGGCTTTGATCTTTTCTAACTTTTTAGTTATAGCCTCGATCACCTCAAGGCTTCCTAACTCTTTCTGCCCAATGTCTCCCCAAAATATGGGCATTCTACACCTCCTACCATATAGCATCTCATAAGAAGGCATACCAATGCTGGCATGATAACTGTTAATATACGAGAATTCTGCTAACGGTAAGTGGTCGTCCCAGCTTCCTCCAAAATCAATCATGCATGCTCGAAGCATGTCCTTGAGTGTCTGGATTGTCCTCTCAGATTAATCGTCCTCTATGGATGATAAGCCGTGCTAATGTGCAGTCTCGTTCCCGTCACATCATGAAATCTTTTCCAAAACTTCGATGTGAATCTGGTGTCATAATCTGACATGATCGACATCGGTGCACAATAAAGAGCTACGAACTCCTTGATGAACAGATCCTCCAGTCTCTCGGATGAGTACGTCTCACGGATCGGGAAGAAGTGAGCACTCTTGGTCAGACGATCAACTATCACCCATATGGTATCGCACCCCCTTGCCGTACGAGGTAGCTTAGTAATAAAATCCATTGTGATGTGCTCCCACTTCCACTCGGGTATATCCAACGATTGGATCCTCCCGTATGGCTTCTGATGTTCTGCCTTCACTTACAAACAAGTAAGGCACTTGCTCGTATACTCTACTACGGTCACGCTTCATTCCCCACCACCAATAATCTTTCTTCATACCCTGATACATATTCGTTGCACCGTCATGAATCGAGTATCGAGTCTTATGAGCTTCATCCATAATTCATCCCCTTAGATCTCCGTATCAGGGAATCCACATCTACCCGAAATGGGCTCTCACTCCGTGTGTGTTTTCTCCCAACTTCAAGACTGGACCTCTCATTCTTTCGAAGTCAAGGCGATCTTCTTTCAATGCCTTATCTTGAAAGTCATTCACTTGGGTCATCACATCAGTGGTCATAACCAACTGATAAGCTTACACCCGAATCGGCTCGGGTCTCTCTTTTCGACTAAGGGCACCTGCCACAACGCTGGCCTTACCAGGATGGTAATAGATCTCACAATCATAATCCTTGATAAGCTCTAACCATCTCCTCTGTCTCATGTTGAGATCCTTTTGCTCGAAGAAGTATTTCAAGCTCTTATGGTTGGTGAAGATGGTGCACTTGGTCCCGTATAAGTAGTGACTCCAAATCTTCAACGCGACGACCACCGCTGCAAGCTCTAAGTCATGAGTAGGGTAGTTGACTTCGTGGGTTTTTAGTTGTTGGTATGCGTAGTCTATTACTCTTCCTTATTGCATCAGCACGCAACCCAGTCCCAAATAAGAAGCATCTGAATATACCACTAAGTTCTCATTCTCTTCGGGTAACGTCAAGACAGGAGCTTGAGTCAACCTCATCTTTAATTCCTCAAAAGCACACTCATGGTCCCGACCCCACACAAACTTCACATCCTTGCGAGTCAATCTAGTCAAAGGTGAGGCTATCTTGGAAAAGTCCTGGATGAACCTCCTGTAATAACCCGCCAAACCCAAGAAGCTGCGAATCTCGGATGGCGTCTTTGGAGACTTCCATTGCAACAGCGCCTTAACCTTTATCAGGTCCACCATGATTCCTTTGGCATTAACAAGATGACCCAAAAATTGCACCTCGTGCAACCGAAAAGCACACTTAGAGAATTTAACTTATAACTTCTCTTTTCTAAGCGTCTCTAACACCTCGCGTATTTGGTCGGCATGTTCTTCCTCACTTCTCGAATAAATCAGGATATCATCAATAAACACAATCACTAATTTATCTAACATGGGCTAACACACTCGGTTCATTAAATCCATAAAGGCAACTGGCACGTTAGTTAGACCAAAAGACATGACGAGAAACTCGTAGTGTCCATAACGCGTGCGAAAAGCTGTCTTAGGGATATCTCGCTCCTTCACCTTCAGCTGATGACAACCAGATCGAAGGTCTATCCTTGAGAACCAACTGGCACCTTGCAGCTGATCAAACAAGTCGTCAATCCTCGATAACAGATACTGATTCTTCACCATCAGCTTATTCAGCTCTCGGTAGTCGATGCACATCCGCATACTACCGTCTTTCTTCTTCACAAATAAGGCCGGAGCACCCCACGGAGAGATACTCGGTCGAATGAACCCTTTGTCCATCAATTCCTGTAGCTGAATCATGAGTTCCTTCATCTCGGTCAGAGCTAATCGATACGGTGTTTTGGCAACGGGTTGAGCATCGGGTATCAGATCAATCTGAAACTCAATCTCATGATCTGGTGGCATACCTGGTAAGTCTTCTGTGAACACGTCTAGAAAGTCATATACCACTGGTACATCGGACAGTTGTGGTACTAATGTGTCCACATCTTATACGTAGGCCAGATAGGCACTACATCCACGTCTCATGCACTTCCCCGCCACTGCCATCGAAATCACCTTCAGAACCGTGATGATGTAATCACCATAGACCGTCACCGAACTTCCATCGGGTGCAACTAGTCGAATCATCTTCTTGCAACACACGATGTTCGCCTCGTAGGTTGCTAACCAATCCATCCCTAGTACTACATCAAATCCACCTAGGGGCATCACATGTAAATTGGCAGAAAAGTTGTGGCCTTCTAGTTCTACAGAACAGTCCTCTATCATATCAGTAATTCTAGTAGACTTACCAATAGCCATTTCTATATCAAATGGCTCATCAATACTCCTACTACTAACCGACAATTTAGTACAGAAAGTAGTAGAGATAAAACTCCTACTAGCACCAGAATCAAATAATACAGAGGCACAAGTTTGGTTTACTAGAAACATACCTAACACGACATCGGGGTCAACTCTGGCCTCTTCCAGGGTCATCGTGAAAGCTCTAGCACCTTCCCTCTGCCGTCTTTCTTCAGCTTTCTTCTTTGCCCGAGAACTCTCGGCCCTTGGCTTCTTACAGTCCTTGCTCACGTGGCCCTCCTCACCACAGCTATAACACCTCAGCACCCTACAATCTAGCAATATGACCAGGCCTCCCACACTTGAAGCATACGTTCAATCATAACCTACACTCTCCGGTATGCTCATTTCCACATTTACCGCACTTCCTCAGCCCTGAGCTTGATCTCACCCTATGATCGTCCATCTTCATCTTTTAGTTGGTTGGAGCAAAACCACCATGTCCAAACCGCTTCCCATTCCAGTTCTTATCACCACCACCTGTCTTCTTCACCTCTACCATAGTCTGCTCTCGCTCATCATACAACCTACCAGCCAAGTCTACAGCTGATTAAGAGGTACCTGGTCGGGAAACAATCAAATGCTTATGTATATCAATCGGTAACCCCTGGACATACCTTTTAATCTTCCTTGATATTGGAGTCACCTGATCAGGCACCAGCCTTACCATCTCATTAAATTTGGTGGTATACTACTGGTGCGTCATAGTTCCCGCTTCCAACTATAGGAACTCCCTCTCAATCTTGTCCAACTCTCTGTGAGGATAGAACTCCTCAATCACCAACTTTTTCAGTTCTGGCAACCTCATCTTTCCAATGGCCCTGCTGCCCTCGTCCTGGACAATATTGTCCGACCAGCATAAAGCCGAGTCTACCAACGAATGGGTGGCAAACCTCACCTTCTGATCTTCTCGGCACTCACTGATATCAAGCACCGCCTCCATCTCCCTCACCCATCGGTGAGCAGCCGCAGAATTGTCGTTCCCATCAATAGTCGGACCTTGCATCTATTAAATGCCCTATAGTTACATCCTCGGGCAGTTTCCTGCACCGCTTCCTCCTCCTCCTCCTCACTCGAGACAATTGTCTCGATCTCCTATTGTTCCCTTTCCTCCCTTCCTGTGGTCCTTCTCTTCTCTTTATTCTCATCCTCCCTTACAGCCTTGATCACTTCAGTCACTACAGACGGTAGAATCGTCTACATGACTTGATGGACTTCCTCTACCACCGTCTCTTTCACCGAAGCCCTTAAGTTAGCACTCTCATCACCACCCTCCTGATGATGCATCTCAGGCTCTTCACGGCTCCTCTCAGTAGTCTTATCCCTATTATGGTAACTCACAGTTCAGCACCACATCCACCACGTGCTCCACCCGTAGAAGCCTTAGAAGATCTACCTCCAGCCATTTTCTAATCACTATAAGATTCAAATGCTAACACAGTCATTCAATGTAATAGCTTAGTTAATGTTGAGTATAGTAAGTCCCTAAGTATAGTGGCCAGTTATGATTAGCCACTTACTTTACTCTTCACACCTCAAGCATTTGCTATCCTGACTACATCAATATCTAAATCTACTAAGAACACGTAATCAAATAGCACACGCACATAATTCCAATTCACTTTGGAAAAGAAACACCTTATGGCACGTAGCTACTCGGGCTGACATCCCTCTATTCGTCCCATTTTCAGATTAAGTTTATGTTTTTGAAAATATTTACCTAATTCTCTTAAACATTAGCTCTGATACCAACTTGTAAGGCCCCCATCCCCGGGCACCACACAGTTGGTCAACCATAGCACTAAACATACATAATAGTATAGATTTCACAAAACATTGAAGCAGAATTTTATTAACAAAAGCCTATTCATTTCATTTATAATTATTGTTGTTAAGAAATACATCGTTGTTCCTTAGTTACAAAAATATTGTTTAAATGCATTAGAAAACAACAATATCATCAAAATATGAATAGATGTCAGTCTTGCCCCACTGAGTAGCTTTACCCTCGTGACATCCTCAACAATATTTATCTACAAACTAAAAATGTATAAAAGTCAGCGTCACTTAGTGGGTTTTAGTTTTTTAAGTATTAAAATACCTTTCATAGATATATGAAAATAAACCTTTTTTATAAGATACCTCTTTTATTTTGGTATGTGACCACACATCATACATTCATCAAGGTAATACTTGTTGGATCTTATATGCCCAAGACACATACAAGATTGATGTGGTTAGTACGTTATGATCTAAGTCGGGTCATACCCAATAACAAGCCAAACAAAACCAATAAATATTTATTCGTTGATGAGATCATACAAATAAATATTGACACCAATTTAGAAAATGGGTTTTCTAAAACATTGATTTTGTAAATGAACAACATTATGTGGATAATTTGTTAATGAGAAATTATTTGTTTCATTATTTAAGTTGGTTAAATAATAACAAATAAAAGTGTGTTAAGTTTATAAAATTAAAATTGGTTTTAATTTTATAAAATAAGGGTTTAAAAGAGTGCAAATCTTATAAGGAAATAAAATGGGTAAAACCCATTTTAAATGGGTAATTTCGGCCGCCCATGAGGGCATTGGGAACCCATTTTATGTCTTGGTCTTTGCAAGACTTAAACCTATCTTGCACTCTATCATCATTTTCACACTTTCTCCTCTTTACACTCAAGCGAGAACTCTCCAAAGGCTGAAAATATTTGGATTTTAGAAGCTGAAAAACAAGGCTGAAATTTCAGATTTGAAAGAAGCATTGGAAGAGAGTTTTGGTGTTGAGCTCCCTAACTAGCTTGGTGTTTGGAAGGACTTGTGGGTATACAAGCTTGAGGTCTTCTCTTTTGAAGGCTACACATTCAAGAACATCATCTTCTTCATCTTATCCATCTACAACATTTTGTACAAGAAAGGTTGTTTCCTTGAACCCCCTATGGTTGATTTTATGGTTTGATAGCATACTATTTCCCATATATTATTGATCCATGTTCTTGGGTTTTGTTTATGGTTTAAAATGGTGAAAATTTCAGATTATTAACCATATATTTAAACCTTATATCCGCTGCGTTTTCATAGTTTAAATGGTTAAACTAGCTTTGATTTACATGTTACAAAACCCTACAATGGCATCTAGAGCCAGGTTATGTGGAATATGTGCTTCAAAAGTTCTTGAAAAGTTAGTTTTCATGGACTTCTTCAACCCATTAGGGGCTGTTTTGTTGTGGATGATGGAATCCCTTATGTTTCAAAGTTTATTCTTACATGCTTTTAGTATAAACCTTGAAAGATAAAGATCAAATGGTTCATTGTGTTGTTTGGACAAAACCCTAAAGATTTGGTTCATGTTGGCCAAAACTTTAGGGCTGAAATAAGGGATTCATAGTTGTTCTTGGATGTTGAGTATGTTTCCTTTTGGTGCATAATATAGCCTTGGCCTCATGTGTTTTGGTTTTGGTGATTGTGGTTTATCATGTTGGTTTTGATTCTTGAAAGGGTTGTAATTTTGTGTTTGTATGTTGGGTTGTAATTTATTTATTCATTTGGTTATGTAATAAATAGATTAGGTGCATTTCTATTATTAGAAAAAATTTATTAGGATATAATTTTGTAAAAGAAGATGCACAAGATGAAGACCCAAAGAAAGACACAAAACACATGGACACTTGAAGCATTTGGATGTGAATTCAAGAGGGAGTTCATGGACACATTTTGATGTGTCATCTTAACCCTTAGGAAAGACCTTATGACAACACTTGTGATGGCAAACAAGTGTGGTCAACTTAGTGGCTATGGTTATGCACTTATGTTTGTATGATTATGTTTGTTTGAATGGTTGTTGTATGATTGTTGGTTGATATTTGGATATGATTAAAAAACTCATTAACAAACTTAACAAGCTGAAAATTGATGGTTCTTTAACATTAAGTGGTTAATAAAAGGTTATTAAAAGGATTAATGATTTTAATAAAAAGGGTTTTATTAAAAGTGAACCATAGGGTACCTTGTATTGGAAAGCATGCAAATACAAAGTACATAGAGTTTTCTAAACTTGGATTATGAAAACTTTAAATTTCTTTTATAAACAAGTTTAACACCGTCCTTTTGCACAACACTTGAGTCACTTGAAAATTCTTAATGAAATAAAGGTCACCTAACCGTTTTGAGGAAACTTGTGATTTGAGGTGGGGATACCATATTTGTGGGATAAAGGTCACCTAACCAGTTATGTTGGAAAACTCACATATGTGTGCAAGTAGGGTAACTTGATTTTCAAACCATGTTAAATGGATCACCTACAATGTGGTTTACAAAGATGTTGATGGATAAACATGCTGACTATACATATGATGTTTTAAAGTCGATCCCATACCCTAGAAGTTGTAAAGGGTTGCAATTGTCAAATCATTGACTACCTTGTTAATTTAAATAATGGGATAAAGGTCACCTAACCACTATTTAAATGAAATGTTAGATTCTAGAATTTTAAAATTATGTAAGACACATAAAAGAGCTTTAATTATTAAAATATGGATAATATCATAAATACTAAAATTGAACTTTGTTAAATTTTGTAGATGGCCACCAACAATAATGATAACAATGAAATCCCGTCCGCTCAATACTA
This sequence comes from Flaveria floridana, assembly GCA_018326465.1. Taxonomy (NCBI): domain Eukaryota; kingdom Viridiplantae; phylum Streptophyta; class Magnoliopsida; order Asterales; family Asteraceae; genus Flaveria; species Flaveria floridana. The sequence continues at coordinate 329 of BJCO01818202.1, read as the reverse complement.
AAATTGAACTTTGTTAAATTTTGTAGATGGCCACCAACAATAATGATAACAATGAAATCCCATCCGCTCACTCATTATCACTAAGCACCATTCTCCAAAAGGAAAGTCGAAACCATAACAACTTTATTCATTGGTTTCGAAACTTGAGAATTGTTCTCAAGCAAGAGAAACGATCATATGTTTTAGACGATCCGATTCCCGATCAACCTAATGAGGAGGATGAGGAGGCCTCTATGAATTGGGTGAAATACACTAAGGACTCGGTCCAAGTGTCTTGCCTCATGTTGGCAAGTATGACTCCGGATCTCCAAAAGGAGTATGAACATCAT
>BJCO01818198.1:0-14351 GCA_018326465.1 Flaveria floridana | reverse complement strand
CAACCTGTAGCTGTTGATGATCCAACCTACTGTCGATCCGTGAAAACCAACTTGCCTCTTGCAAATGGTGAATGGTTTGTCAACTCAAGGTCATAGTTGCTTACCGTTCATCATCAGCTTATTCAGCCATCTGCGGTCCTCACACGTCTACCTTCTTCGATCTTCCTTTGTGATAACACCGAAGTATTATCTAGAGGAAATAATCAATCTGACCCTTTATCAAGGATGTCTTAAAGCTATATCCGTCACTTCCGTAAGCTACAGATTTCTAACATCATCCTTGGGGAACTTTTTACGTTATAGATGGTATCAGAGCCAGGGCCGGGCCACTGTGCCAGCGAGGACGCTGGGCTCCCTAAGGGGGGTGGATTGTAACATCCCACATTGGTTAGGAAGGAGAACGAATGCTTCTTTATAAGGGGCTTGAGGCCTTCCCCACTGTGACGCGTTTTGCCTGGGCGATGGTGGTACGTCTCGGTTCAGGTGAAAACAAAACCGTTAGGCGATGGTGGTTCGTCCCGGCCAAAGCGGACAATATCATGGTGCGGTTACGTTGGGCTGTTACATTGTGGGGCAGATTGGTGGTGGTGGTTAATGCTGGTATTCGAGAGAGATGGAGGCAGAAGGGATCTAAAGATGGTGGTGATCGGGTTGTGTTTGTGTAAGGGTCCGAGAGAGAGAGAGAGATGCAAAGTAGTGTTTGAGTGTGGTAGTGCTTAACTTGGAGGTATAAATCCACCTTGGTCGACCGCCCTATCCAGCGTCATCATCAAGTCTTCCTTATAGCTTTGGTGAGTCATGGTATTAGCCATGCAAGGTGGCGGATGGTTGTGTGTGTGGGTGTCTCAAGGCAACCGAGGGTGCCTAAGGGGCTGCCACCTCTTGGTTTGTAGTTATGGTGGTGTGAAAACAAGAAGATTCTAGTCAAAAGCATAGTGTAGTGTCGGTTTGGGAGGGTGTGAACCCGATGGGTGTTTTGTATTTTTGTTATCTTCTTTTGTTAATTGATGAAGCTTAAGCTCCAAGGGTTCCATAAATGGCGGTTTGGTGAGGTGGAGCAAAGGGAACAAGATAGCTAGTAGGGTTAAAGTTTGACTTTAGGAGTATGGGCATTAGGTGTAGGAGTATGGGCATTAGGTGTAGGATGGTGGTTTTGGTTAGGTGTACTGAGAGGGTTTGGGTTTGGTGGTTTGGGTTGATGGTTTTCGAAGGGTGGGTTGGTGGTTTGGGTTTTTAGTTTTAGATTTAGGTTTTTAGTTTATAGATTTTTTATTTTTTTTTGTTTTAGTTGAGTTGTGTTTTGTTTTGATTTTTATATATACATATATATGTTCCTATAGATATATCATATATACATGTAAGTAATCATATTTTCATGTTTGTATGTGAATATAATACACACATATATGTACATACTAAACACATATGTTAGCACTTTTATGTATGCAATCATATGAAGATTCCATATATATATACTTGCATGCTTAAATTTTTCATTTTCATATATGTATGCAACCATGCACACGTAAGATTTTGTATATATATACATGTGGGTGTGAGTTTTGGGTATATAACATACATGCACACGTGAATTATTAATACATGGGCATGCATGTAAACATGCATACGTAGATTATTACTCTATAGGCATGCATATGTACATTCATAGTTATATATACTCAAACCTATATCATACTAAGGACATAATTTATATATATTTTTATAAGGTATATACACATACATATATATATAGGTGAAGAATTTAATTATGTATACCTTAATAATTAATTTGTATGCATGCAACCTTGCATATGTATTTCTATACTAAAAATAATATTACTGCGGTTCATGAAATAAAATAATTTTAGGGTTGTCACAGGTCAGGTATTGGTGCTGTTTTATCCTAAGAAAACTACCCTTGGCCTATTTTAGCAAAAAGCTTTATCCTCGTATGCAACAAGCTACGACTTACCATGGTGAAATGTATGCAATTACACAAGCAATGGCTAAATAGAGTCAATATTTATTGGGCCATAAATTCAGTATTATCACTGATCAACAATCCTTGAAGCGCCTTCAAGATCAAGTTATTCAAATACCCGAACAACAAAAGTGGCTTGGCAAACTTTTGGGTTTTGATTTTGACATAGATTATCGACCCGACAAGCAGATAAGTGATGTTGATGCCCTCTCATGCGTCCCTTCAAGTCACTTAATAGCCATTTCAGCACCGGTTTCCATATTACTGAATGACCTCTCCTCGGTTGTTCATAATGATCCTAACTTGCACGCCATCCTTTAATGTTTTCAAGCTGATCCGGGCTGTTTTTCTGATTATTCAATGAAAGATGGGTTGTTGATGTTTAAAGGACGCCTAGTCATACCTAATGATTCAGCCCTATGTCATCAATTATTGCTTGAATTTCATTCCTCAACTATGGGTGGCCATTCGGGTGTTACACGTACTTATCAACGGTTATCCGCCACTTTTTATTGGAAGCATATGAAGATTGTAGTTAAAGATTTTATCACCCAATGTCAAGTATGTCAACAAACAAAACCTTTTTTATCCCCTAGTGGGTTACTTCAGCCGCTTCCTATTCCAAATGCGATTTTTAAGGATATCGCTATGGATATTATAACATGTTTAAAGGTTTCTCAAGCAAAAACCATTATAATGGTGGTGGTTGATCGCTATCTAAGTATGGTCATTTCATTGCCTAACCCTTTTCTTTTAACAGCCTTACGGTTGCCAATGCTTTTGTTCACGAGATCGTCCGTTTACATGGTATTCCATTATCAATTGCGACTGATCGTGCCGCTCGCGTCATGACCGACTTTTGGAAAGAAATGCACCGTATTAGTGGCACCATTCTTAAGTTCAGCACCGCATACCATCCTCAAACGAATGGTCAATCTGAGGCACTTAATCGATGCTTGGAAATATACTTAAGATGTTATGTGGCTGACCATCCTAATAAATAGGTGCACTTTCTTCCATGGGCTGAATTTTGGTATAACACGTCTTATCAGACTTCTTCTCAAATGACACCTTTAGAGATTTTATATGGTCGCAAACCGCCTTATGTTACTCGCTATATTCGAGGCTCTACTTCCAATTCTGACCTGTAGGCTCAGTTTATGGATCGTGATACTGTTCTCTCCATCTTAAAAACTAATCTCGCAAAAGCTCAAGATCGTATGAAGTTGGTTACGGATAAACATGGACGGGATATGCAGTTTTTCGTGAATGATTGGGTTTTTATGAAATTACAACCCTATAGACAAGGATCTGTTCATCTACAACGCCATCAAAAATCGTTACTTTGGTCCTTACCATATTATTAGCCAAAGTTGGAGAAGTTGCTTATAAGCTTGAGTTACCAGCCACTGCCAAGATCCACCCCATGTTCCATGTATCGTTATTACGAATATATACTGGCACACTCTGTAATCAAATTACTTCCTTGCATCTTGATTATTCTACTGCTACTTTAGTCCTTCAACTGCAAGTCGTCCTTCAAACTCGCATGGTTTCTAAAGGGGGACAACAAGTCCACCAAAGCCTTATTCAATGGGAAAGTCTTACTAAGGATGAGGCTATGTGGGAAGGCACAGTCCAGCTTCACCAACAGTTTCCTAATCTTCACCTTTAGGAAGGTGGCTTCTAATGGGGGGAGTATTGTCATGAACCCACTGGCCTAACAAGCTACAAGTGCTATAGAGAATATAAATCCATAATAGGCAAGAAGGAGTGAAAGAATTAAAGTGCAACCCAAGAAATTTGAGGACCACATCATGTGCGCCACGTCACCCTTGCCCTAACAGAATTAGTTGCATCATTGTATTTAAAGTAATTATTGAGTGATCAAGAGGTTGGAAATTTGTTAGATCTCTTTGATCATTCTCTCTTCTCACCTCATATTCTGCAATATGTTTTTCCCACCCTATTTTCCCAATCTATCAATATCAATCCTCTATCATTTCCTTGAATTTCTATTTCATTATTATTTTTTATTGATAATCATTACACTTTACCATAATTCATTATTAGATATAGGAACTTCTGTCAACGGCGCCATTTACATGTATCTTTGTCACTGGTAACTCTGATGTGCTTATAACACCTAAGTTGTCTGAGACTCTGAGTCACGTTCGATCGGCAGATCTCTCTCAAGGACATGCACGCTCGATTCAGGCTTCTACTTGCCTGGGTTGTTTGAGTCGCCTTCGATTAGGCTTTAACAATGAAGAAACCCTAACAACTGAAGAAAGATGATGCTCAAGGGCACAAGAGAGAGAGAGAGAGAGTTTCTAGCAAATTGTTTTCTCAAGAATATATAAACATATTAGGTAAGCTTCTTGTAATTTTATCCTGACATGCTCCATTTAATAGCAGGTCAATCCTCAAACTTCTCTATTACCCGTAAAAAGCCCCTTAAAAATAATTTCTACAATAATGATTATTACTTCTCTATTAGTCATAATAAGCCCCTTATAAATAATTTGTACAATAATAATTGTTACTTCTCTATTACCCATAATAAACCCCTTAAAAATAACTTGTACAATAATAATTACTTTACTCTATAGTTGACTAGGTTACAATCCCGTGTAATACGTGGGTTAAATAAATTTACTGTTAAATAGTTAATGATATAAAAAGTTATATTTTAAATATTGTGTATTATACGGATCGAATAAACTTATGTATTACACATATTTGAAAATTTAAAGTTAACATATTTAAATTTTTATTATTGATAACTATTAATTAACAATAGATATTATAGCATTTCTAGTTAAGAGGAGATAGAAGTGGGATAATCAATTATTAGATGGCTTAAAATGGTGACAAGTGTCTGAATTTATTTTAGTATAGAGATTTACCAACGCGATGAACAATACTAGAAGGGTATTTTTGTAATTTTAGAGTGTATATGTGGTAGGTTTTGGGAATCCGTGTGGGTTTCTTTGGGTATTATCTCTCTCATCACAACATTAAAGTAGTTTAGTTTCATCACATGGTTTTGGGGGACGTTAGTGGTGGTGAAATCACAAGTCACGACTGAACTAGATCAAGCAGTAGCGTTGCTTACTAAAATACTCCTTCGATTTATATTGTAAGTTCGGCCTGTGCCAGATATCAATCCCAATTGTAAGTTTTATGTATTTTATCATCACATGATAATGGTGATGAGCAATCAAAGCAACCGGTTTCTAGGGTTTCGGTGGTGCCCCTCAACGACGACAGTATGTTGCTTTATTTATGTTTTCTCCGTCATTCCACCTTTAAGCTTTCTCTATGGGCTAGAGTTTTCTTAGTTCAATGTCTACTTTTTCAGTTGATTTTTGTATGTTCATGGTTGCATCTTATTTCTTTGATTTTCTTCTACATTTGTCAATTTTCTGTTTGTCTCTAATGGTTGTGTGTTTGTGAAGTTTCAGTTCATTTCATGTGTCATCCTAGGTCTATTTGATTGTTTGCTTTTGAGAAGAAATACATTATCTAAAATGGTTTCATGTTTCATATTGTTTTCGTTTTTTTGTTTTCGTAAGAAATTGTAGGTTGCAGGAGATCGGTGTGGGTGTTGTGTTTTATTATGCTTTAATACAACCAAATTTTTCAAAGTTTTAGCTTTAGTCAAATTCTATAAAAATTGATGCCTGGACTATATTTGCAAGCTGCAACAATATTTTGTAGGGTTTGCATTAGGTATTAGAACAAATCGTGTATTTTGGCTTTGTAACTCTGATTTTCTTTGATGTCTTCATTTGGGGTCAAAGTCTTTAAAATATTACAAAACTTATGGAATTATAATCAAGTTTAGTATGTCGTCTTTGAAGATCTCTTTGGATTACAATTCATTAATTTACGTAAATTGGATTGTACGGTTCTCAAGTGTTTCTTGCGGTTCTTATATGGTGTGCATATGCTTGTGTTTCCCCAATGATAAAGTTCAGTCGAGTGGAGATAATTTAGGAAGACTATTTTCTCCGATTGATGTTCGTTTAAATGAAAGTATTGGAATTTTTTAAATACTATTTTGCTACAAAAATTTATCTTTTGATGATTAGATATGCCTCCCCTAGGATTTATTAAGTTCAACTGTTCTGTCAAAGAATAAACAAATAAACAAACAAACATATCCAGTATATCCCACTAAAAAGTACGGACTGGGAGGGATAGATGGTGGCGAGTCCTTCCTCTATCTTGAGAGATAGAGAGACCGCTTCTAAAGAGACACCCAACTCGAAAACGATGGCAAGCAGATTATAGACCATACAACATATAGGTATATATCACATAAGAGTTTAGAATAAGAATAGGCATATTCATAAGCATAACAACCAGATACATCCCATAAGCATACATTATAAGCATAAGCATACGCATAAGCATAACAACCCGAAGATAGTGCATACATCATATAAGCAACATTCTCCCATAAAGGGCAAATATCGATAACCTACACATCACGCGCGGGCGTCACGCATCAGGTCTTCCTTTACTCTTCCTACCAGCAGGTCCCACTAGAAGTCCTTAATTTAATTCTAAACCTCCACGCACTTCTATCCTCGATCAGTGCTCGGTGAGGTACAACTCTACCATATGCTGCCTAATTATCTCATCCCAGGTCAACGTAGATCTTCCTCTACTCCTACTACCATCTAAGATGATGTTCTCTACTTCTCTAACTGGCACTGACATCGGTCTCCTCTTCACATGCCCAAACTATCTTAATCTTCTCTCTCGCATTTTATCTGTGATTCAAACCACCTCCAGCCTCCGTCGAAACATGTCGTTCCTTATCCGATGCAGTCTTGTGTGTCCATACATCCACCTCAGCATTCGCATTTTCGCGACCTATATTTGTCGCTTGTGCGATTTTGTTTTGTCAAAGAATATAAACTATAAACATAACAACCAAATTAAAACAGAAGGTTTTAAGGTTGTAGAATTTTTCATTGCAATTTTAAAGAGCAATAACACATTTAAATTATGTTCAAAGCTCTGCAAGAAGGAAGCTGAAGATGGTACTGTTTTTTATTTTTATCAGCTTTTGTTCAATTCCTACTTTTTAGCCTAGAAGAGCATGCGTTTGTGTGTTGTTTAAACTATCTGTTTGAGGACTGTTACATAATCATAACAACTACACGTTTTAATAGTTTTCATTCCTGCTGGAATGAAAAACAATGAGCTCTTGATGATGGAAGTTTATAGTGATCGAAGGAATATATATTGATGAAGCAAAAATGCTACTGATTAGGTATGCTACTGACCTGGTAATTCAGCTTGATCAATTCTGTAAAACTCAGTAATTCCCAAGAACAATAAACCAAGATCTCAATCTCAAGAATGCGGAATGTAATTGAGATTGGAAGAAGAATAACAATAGTTCAAAATGATTCAATTGATAATCAAGCGATTACAATCTTGTGCGAATTGCACAGAGTGTTTACAAGCGAATTAGAACTACTGCTTAGCTAGTACTACTATACAAAAGCGAAAAATAAATATTTATACTAAACATAAAGGTTCTCGCGTGACAAGGCATTTCGCGCGGAGGATCATTTTCGCGCGACTTCTCTGACTCGCGTGACTTCTTTGTTTTCGCATAACATCTTCAATTCGCGTGACAAATCTTGATCAAAACCATCTTTATTCATCTTTTAGTTGTTTTTCCGAGCCTTTTATAGTCTTCTACAATCTCCCCTAGGCTCGGTGAAACACTCTCAGTCAAAATCTACATTAGATTTCTTGTAAGATCCGGAATATGCATACCACTTATTTCTCAGGATTCGATCTGTCATCCAAACGTACTGGCAAGATAGAAAATAAACAGACTCGTCAGCTGAGATAGGACAATGTAGCAGCTTATTCAAGTCGACTTTGCCAAACTTCATTAAGTCAGCTGGATCAATAATTCTGTATGATCTATCAACATATTTGATCACAGCCTGACCTGAATCCTTTTCACAACTCCAAGAAATAAATTGCTTTAACGAATTTGGAGGTACGGGAGCATGAACTGGAACTTTCTTTATATACTTAGGATTTTGATAGACTCTTATCTTCATTGGAGCTTTGGAGTTTTCATCTATTCTGGAAGAGTCATCAGTCACCTTTGATTTTGCAGTTCTGAAATCTTTGAAATTAGTTTTCATCTCTCTTCTAATTTTAGACCTCATCAGTTCAGCTTCTCCATTATTGCTCTCATTGAAAAATGGAACTTTACCCATTGCATATAAATCAGCAGCTCGTAATGTATGAAAATCTTGAGTGCTCTTTAGGTAATCAATCTCTCCATTCCTTCTCTTGATCACATACATCTTTTTCTCTCCATCAAATTCCCAGTTAACCACATGAGATATCTCACCATATTTGTCTTTTGGCTTTGATACGAACAAAAAGTGAGTTTCTGTAGGAGGTGGTAGTGCTCGGAACTGTAGTCCACCTTTGGTGTATAAAGCAATTTGACCAATAGCATCCTTTTGTATTGTAGTAGTTGGAGTTGGTTCACTTACAGACTCTGTTGGGATCTCTCCTTCTTCCAGATTAATGTCTTTAAATAAGTCTTGTAAGTTGTTTCCAAAGATATCTGTATACTCATTTGGCTCATCCACATCATCAATTAAGCCAAATTCTTCTTTTGTAGCTCCAGTAGATGCAGATTGCTAAAATGAATATAACTCTTTCTCGTACAAGTCTTCAGTGGCAGGGTCCAACGGTTCATATCCTTCTGGATCACTAGCACTTGGTCCTGAGACATTGTTAGTGCTATCACCAGTTGGATTAGAAGATAAACCACGAACATCACCTCCATCATTATCATCATCATTAGCATCATTATCATCATTATTATCACTATCATCTCCACCATCATTGTCATCATCATCATTATCTTCATCATCATCATCTAAATCATCATCCGAATCACCGTAATCAACCAAATCATCATCGTCTTCTTCATTTACAACAGGAATAGGCATCATATGCTCAGGCTCAACAAAAGCTATAGGTGTAACAACTTCAGTGATAGGTACTTCAGATGTAATTGGAACACCTTCAGTAACACTAACACTTGGTTGTGCAGGTGTATTGTGAGCTTCGGTGACTCTCTCAACTTCTTGTATATCAGCTGCAGGAGATGGACTTGGAGAACACCTGCTCGTCTTACCAACCACAGTTGTAGAACGTACAACCTGAGGTTGATGGAATAATGTTTGAGAGATAAACTCTCTCAGCTCCTGTAACTGTCTTTCCAAACCAGCTGAATACTCAATGACATTCTTCATCCGAAGTTCAAGAGATGTGATCCTTGAATCCTTTATGCTTGAATCCAAATGAATCATTGTAATCATTTTAGTTTTCTCCTCATTCTCCTTCCTCAACTCAGAAATAATCTTGACATTCTCATAACTTTCTTTTTCAAGATTCTTTACTCTCTCTTCCAAAGTAATAGATGAAGATTGAGGAGCACTAGAAGATTCTTCTCTTCCTCTGAACTCAGGTGGAGTGTTCAGGAAAGTATTAACATCAAACTCCAAATTCTCTTGTCTTGGTGGAGTTGAAAACCCAGACTCTGTAACATTAGCTGGTTCAGATATAGGAACAGTCACTGTCTCAGATACAGTAGTAGTGACATCAGCTTGTGTTTCTTCCTCGATCACCACTCTTTCAGGTGATCTTTGAATGTTAGAAGTGGTAGTCTGTTCAGATTCAGTAATAATCACTTGAGTTCTTGGTCATTTTGGAACAACACCACCTCTTCCTCTTTGCCTTTTAGAATAATCTTTCCTCTTAGCCATCCGCTTAAGCCTCATTGAAGTATTAGGAGATTCCACAAGAATATAATCAGTATCTATTTCATCAACAGATCGTTTCCTGGAGGAAGTTGAAGTAGATGGTGTAGGATCAGTCTGTAGAACATAGGGCACATTCCCTATCTGATCACTCACAGTATCTAAACTAGAAGTTGAATGAACTTCACCTTCTACTCTCTTTTCTTTAGTCGGATCATCTTCAAATAATCTCTCAATCTCCACATCAATATCTTCTCTTGCAGCAGAGGTAGAAGTACCAGTCTGTGCATCATCAGTAGGAACATCTCCTTCTACATCTCTGTCACTGTCATCGATCTCAGCAAATCGACCAATCTTGGCAAAACTTTCTCCTGAGCACTTATTCCCTCGTGCTCCAGTCAGATGTGTAAAAATCTCCTTCTTGATAGTTTGAACAACATACTTAGAAGATCTAAGTGTTGCAAACTCAGGATAAGCATCATTGATCACCAACTGAATAAAATGTGGATATATGATGAACTTCTTTCCAGGATTTGCAGTAGCATTCTTCTGCATCTCTTGAAAGATAGCTCCAGAAATGCTGAATGGAATGTCATCCACAAGAGATACAAGTAATGATCCAAACACTGCACTCAAACAATCCATTCTCGCCTTCAGATTACTTAGACAATGGATTACCACATGGAATAAGTATTTCAAGTACGGTGGTAACTGTTTCTTCTCAAGGCTTGGATATCTGTACTCATAACCCATACGTGTTAGACAATCTATGACAACTTCATCTTCTAGTCTGGTTGGAGCATCATCTTGATCATCAAGTAATAATACTCGGTTCAGAATGGCCTGTGATACAATCACCCTCTTTTCTTTAACTTTAGCCATAAGAATGGGTTTTCCTGATCCATCCTTTTCTAATGCAGCAGTGTTCCAAAAAGAGTCAATCAACTCAGAGTAGATGTTAAGGTCAGCAGAAATAGCATATACAATCCGAGAATTATTCAACCCCTCAATCATAGAAGTAAATAACTCCTTCCCCTCTGGAACATCATCCAAATATGCCACACAGTTATGATTTTTGTTGAAAATCATTTGTGCCATCTGTAATTACACAAACAACAATGATAAGTAACATTGACAGAACATAAAAAATTTTAACACATAATAAAGTTTCAACACTTAGAAAATTTTCTGGTTTCTAATGCCTTAGTCGCGCGAAAACAGTTTAAGCAATAAATCCCTTCAAGCGAAACTAAGTTTCATGCGAAATCAGAATTCATGCGAAAAAACCTTTTCGTGCGAAAACTTCTTTTCGTGCGAAAACAATTTCCATATTAAAATGTCATGCGAAAGTTTCAATTTCATGCGAAATTAACATTCACGCGAAAAATCTAATTCAAGCGAAAACCTCTTTCATGTGAAAAATCCATGCGAAAGCAAAATACATGCGAAAGGTCGGCTTCGCATCTGTTCATCTCTTTCAAGCGACTCGCGCAGAGCAACTTTCAAATTAACCTTCAAAAACATGATTTTGAACTAAACAAAGCATTCCCTAACCATCGCCTATGTCCATTTAGTTCAGTACATCTTTTAATTTTAACATTTAAGTCCATTTTATTAGATTTTAGGTTAAAGTTGTTAAGTTCATTTTCAAATTTGATCTCTTTTGTAACCATTCCAATTAAAATCTACCTTTAAATCTCAGAATGAATGAAATGTAACCGAATGAGTGTCTCTACACACAGAATAATCTCAGAAATTGAAAAGATGAATATGTGCGAAAAGTGGTTTCGGATGATAGATGAATGCGAAAAGTACTTTCGTTTTCACCACTGTGATATTTATATAGTAACAATGTCACGCGACAATTCTTTTTGCGCGACAACCTTTTCGCGCGACATCCCTTTTCGCGCGAGAGAATTTTTTACACTTTGAAAATTTTCAACTTTTCAACTTTTCAATTTTTCACATCTTTCAAAAACCTTTTATTATCAATTATGTATCTCAACAAAATGTATTATTTACCAAGTGATCAATTAATTTCATGAATCTTTAATTTTTTTAAAATTTTATCTGTGATTTATTTGTGTTAAACCAAAACAAAACAAAAACAAAACAAAATGATAACAAAACAAAATAACAAAATAATGAACACATTTAAAGAATCAAGATCTGAATTGTTTATTGATCAAAATTGTCTTGTAAGAATTTTTATAATGAGATCATATAGTTCTTTGTCAAGTCAAGACTCTGTCAAGCTATATTTAAAAGAAACTGGTTAAGTTGATTGTCAATATATTTTGTCCATTTAAACTTATAATTCAGTCTTTACTTAGAAGCCATAAGGAGTGATTGTTATCATGATTTGGTTGATTTTATATAAATTCAGTGGATCCCACAATCAGAACTCCTGTCAAATACTAATTAGTCTTCAAGACGCTGTTGAGATTTCAAGTCATCCCAAATTGACTTAAACCATGCATTGTTGATCAGTGATACCATTTGTTTATTCCTAAAATATATCTATTAAAGTATAACTAGCCTGAGAAACATTTCTTAACATGGAATATTAACAAGTTTAAGGACTTACAAACAGCCATCCGGACTTACGTCTGCCCTCTCAAGATATTTGGGACTTACGAGCCATCCGGACTTACATGCCCCATCTTTTGATTTTGCCTTCCGTGATCAGAAAATATTCTCAAAGTAGAAAATATATATACCATATAGTATGTATGTCTTTAGACAAATCTTTTTGATTTGTGCTCTTTGGCATCTTTTATCCTATATGGCCTTTTTGGCATCTTTTTGCTCATTTATTTTCTTTTTATATATTTTATTTCTTTTTGCATGTCTTTTTTTATTTTATTTTGTATATATATTTATATATATATATATATGATAATCACTGAATCAAACAATAACAAGCTTGAGTATGACAAGAAAATAACTCTCAGTTTGTTTTAGAACATTTTTGTATTGTCATAGAATCCTGATATGTTCCCCACTAATTCATATCACTTTACTTCAAGTTTACTCACTCATTTATGATATTATCATTTCTGAAAGCAAAGCCTATTAACATATCAAACATAATCCAAGTCTATTTATATGTAAGGCTTTGAAAATACATAGACTTGTTTTGAACTGTGTAATATCATTTCTCATTTAATCATGAAAATTTCTTTTTAACAATTTTTCCAATCTTGACTCCCCCTAAAATCAAAAATATTTTTTCCGAACTTGTTTTCTAATTTCTCCCCCTAAAATTGTGATTGTTCTTTTAAAGAAAAAGAAAACAATTACAATTTTATTTCTTATGAAAAATAAAAAATCTTTTTGTGAAGATTCAAGAAATCAATTTATCCAAAGTTAATCATTCCCAATGATTGCACACGTAAATCAAATCGAGAATGATCAAATGCCTTGGTAAATAAATCAGCAATGTTCTCAGTTGATGACACTTGTTTTAAATGAATAAGTTTATGATCAAAACAATCACGGATGAAATGGATTCGGATGTCAATGTGTTTAGTTTTGGAATGTTGAATGGGATTTTTGACGATGTTCCATACTACCGTGTTATCACACCAAATAGGCGTGTCATATATGTTAAGACCATAATCAAGAAGTTGTTGTTGAATCTAGACAAGCTGGGAACAACAACTCGATACAGCCACATATTCAGCTTCGGCAGTGGATGTGGAAACAGTGTTCTGCTTTTTACACTGCCAGGAAATAATTTCCACTTATGTTGCTACAACAAAACTAAACACATTATTCAACAAATGCGATCGAGTTACATAAATCCTTCAAAACAGACTGTTTAAAACATAAGTGGTGAATTATTTAAACAAGCTTATGTTAAACAGTCTATTTTAAAGTATTTTTACACTAACGGAAATAATTCACCCACTTTACTGTAACGCCCGCCTCCCAGGGCTTACCGTGGGGAGCGTTACGCATCGGATATACAGACACATAGTAATCAGAAAATACATAGTGGAAGTCTAACTTTAATTATACATCAAAAGCGTATAATACACCTGTTATAATAGATAATACCATTACATCAGTTTAACTATACTAAAGATCCAAATCTTCAACAACATCTAGAACTTTATTTTCTCATAAACTAGCTCGTAATCTTCAATCCCTGCAATCACTTGGCCCCTAGGATGTGTGTCCATAAAAATAAAAGCATTTGGGACTCAGCATAAAGCTTGTGAGTTCATAAACATGGCATTCTTCAAAATTCAAAACATGTCATTATTGACTATTGCATCAAGCAGATACAACCATGGAAAATAGATAGGAACAGAGTAAGCACAGTATAAATTCACATAACCAGGCTACGTATACAAAATCCACTGGCTAAAGCAGAATCATACAAGCAGCCCTCAAGCATCCTATCAAGAATTGCCACATATCACAGATGCTATTGATAGTCAATTCTACAATTATTACCAGTTATCAAAACATCACATCCCGTTTTAGAAAATAGTTCAGAGGAACTCACCTCAATCAATCAAGTCAGTGATATCGTC
>BJCO01818197.1:3218-25444 GCA_018326465.1 Flaveria floridana | reverse complement strand
TACACGCATATATGAACATGTTATATGGGTTTACAATTGTTATACATAGTTCTGTGTCAATAAAGATTCAGGAATGTGTTTAACTAAGTTTTATGACTTCAGCACAACTGAACCATGCGTGTAAGCCAGTCGCACGACTGAGTCATGCGAATGACTCAGTCGTACAAATGATTCAATCTTATGGTTCATACGTACGTATGAATGGATCGTATGACTCAGTCGCACGACTGAGCCATACTCATGGCTCAGTCGTACGAATGAAGACTTTAACCTATAAATACCTCTTAATACGTAGAAAATAGGAGACTTCGAGAATTCACAACCCTAGCCGTCCTAGAACGTCCAAGTCGTCCCTTACAACTTCATAGAGCGTTCCTGATCATTCCTCATCAATTCTTAACATTTTCTAATTGTTAGTTTTGATCAGATTAACGTTCTCCCTGATTGGATCACCAATCAAATAGGATTTCACACTATTTGATCTAGTTTTTACGTAGATTCGGTAAGTACCAGTTCGTACTCGGTCCTAACAAGGATTGCTTGAGCATTTTTCCATTATGAAGGCCTATGAACCTGACTAATGCATTTTAACACTTTGGCGCATGAGCCATTTCTGGCGTATGGGCACTATTTGGGTGCATGAGGTACCCTTAGGCATATGAGCCTAACACTTACGCGCATGAGCCACTGTTCAGGCGCATGGGCTTATGCTTAGTATTTATAATGCATTTCTAGGCGCATGGGCTACTGTTTGGGCGCATCAACATACACTTAGACTTTCCAAGTCTGCTTTTTAGGCGCATGAGCCCTATTTGGGTGCATGACAGAATTTGAAACTTTTCTAAGGCAAAATAGGCGCATGCGCCTTGTTTCGGCGCATGACCATCAACCTATATATTTCTAATATATTTTTCAGTCCAAAACATAATCTTAACATGTTACCAAACATCAAACCAAGGATTTACAACCGTAAAACATTAAACACATACACATGTACATACGGTTACACACATACAATTGTAAAAATGATTCTTTTACATGCATTTTTAGCCCCAAAACTTTTAAAAACATATCAAATACGGGGTCTAGAAACTCACCTAGGCTGCTCAAATGCTTAACTCCTTCAACTTTAACTTTCAAAGGTTTTCTAACACCTATGCATACCAAAAACACATACGCGAGCACATATAAACACATAAGAACATGTAGAACTCGGTTTCATGGTCGAACATCAAGTAAAACTGAACCAATTATTCAAAATTTACATACCTAAGCCAAGTTTTGTTGCTCTTTCTATCTAGAAGCGAAGAAATCTGCTATTCTTCTCCTTCTTCACTTTTTGGTCAACAAAAGCAGCAGTTGGTATGTATATGGGCGGCCATACTTCAAACATTAATAAAATATTTGACTTTAGCACCTTTTACACTTAGCCCCCTTCCACTTTGGCTTTTTTCTTTTCTTACAAAATACCTTTCCTTTCCTTTTTCTTATTTTTTTCTATTATTTTAATTGACAAAGTTTCCGGGTATACAAGTCCACCCCCCTTAAAGAGGTTTCGTCCCTGAAACCCGTCACTCTTTGAATAACCATGGGTAATGCTGTCTTATCACTTCTTCAGTCTTCCGTGTAGACTCAGAACCCTTTTGGTGTTTCCACTGCACCTGCACAAGTGGAGTCACTTTATTCCGTAGCCTCTTCTCTTTTCGATCGATGATTGCCACTGGTTGCCATATATAGTTGAGCCCCATCTACTTTGATATCATCCAGTGGTACAACCATATCTTAATCAGCTAAGCACTTTGTTAGATGAGATACATGGAATGTTGGATGAATTCCATTTAACTCATCGGGCAATTCTAATCAATAGGCAACCTCTCCTACTCGTGCGATGATTCGGAAAGGTCATATATACATCCGGCTCAGCTTACCCCTTTTCCTGAATCGGATAATTCCCTTCCAAGGTGAGACCTTCAACACTGGGTCACCTACCTTGAATTCGATCAGTCTACGCCTCTTATCGGCGTACGAATTTTGTCTATCATTCGTTGCTTTCATGAAAGCCTTGATCTTTTCTAACTTCTCGGTTGTAACTCGATCACCTCAAGGCTTTCCAACTCTTTCTGTCCAATGTCACCCGAACATATGGGCGTCCTACACCTTCTACCATATAGCATCTCATATAGGGGCATACCAATACTGGCATGATAACTGTTATTTTATGAGAATTCAGCTAACAGTACGTGATCATCCCAACTTCTTCCAAAGTCGATCACGCATGCTCGTAGCATATCCTCGAGCGTCTGAATCATCCTCTCAAACTAACCATCTGTCTGAGGATGATAAGCCGTGCTAATATGTAACCTCAAGACTGAAGATCCGACATGATAGACATCGGCACACCATGACGAGCTACAATCTACTTGATGAATAGATTTTCCAATCTCTCAGATGAGTACGTCTCGCGGATCGGAAGGAAGTGAGCACTCTTGGTCAGACGATCAACTATCACCCATATGGTATCGTACCCCCTCTCCGTACGTGATAACTTCATTATGAAGTCCATAGTGATGTGCTCCCACTTCCACTCGGGTATATCCAACAGTTGGATCTTCCCGTATGGTTTCTAGTGTTCTGCCATCACTTGCAAGCAAGTTAGGCACTTACTCACATACTCCACCATGTCATGTTTCATACCCGACCACCAGTAGTCCTTCTTCATGTTTTGATACATCTTGGCGGTGCCTGGATGAATGGGGTATCAAGTCTTATGAGCCTCATCCATAATTCTCCCTCTTAGTTCTCCATAACGAGGGATCCACATTCGTCTATTACAGGTCCTAACACCGAGAGTGTTCTAACACAACTCTATGACTAGTCCTCTCATTCTTTTAGAGTTAAGGTGATCTTCTTTCAACGTCTCATCTTGAAATTCTTCCACGTGTGTCATCACATCAGCGGTCATAACGAACTGATATGCCTTCACCCGAATTGGCTCGGGTCTCTCCTTTCGGCTAAGGGCATCGGCCACAACGTTGGCCTTACCCGGATGATAATGGATCTCATAGTTGTAATCTTTGATGATCTCTAACCATCTCCTCTGCCTCATGTTGAGATCCTTTTGCTCAAAGAAATACTTCAAGCTCTTGTGGTCCGTGAAGATGGTGCACTTTGTCCCGCATAATAGTGCCTCCATGCGAAGACCACATCTGCTAACTCTAAATCATGAATATGGTAGTTAACTTTGTGGGTTTTCAGATGTCGGGATGCGTAGGCAATTACCCTTCCACGTTGCATTAACACGCAACCTAGTCTTGAATAAGATGTATCCGAATATATTACTAAGTCTTCACTCCCCTCGGGTAATGTCAAGACATGAGCTTGATTAAATCTCATCTTTAACTCCTTAAAAGCATACTCTTGTTCTCGACCCCACACAAACTTCACATCCTTGCGAGTCAACTTAGTCAAAGGTGAGGCTATCTTGGAAAAGTCTTGTATAAATCTTCTATAGTAACCCGCCAAACCTAAGAAACTATGGAATTCAGATGGCGTCTTTGGAGACTTCCATTGCATCACCGCTACAACCTTCATCGGGTGCACCATGATTCCTTTGGCATTTACCATGTGACCCAATTCGCGCAACCAAAAAGCACACTTATAGAACTTAACATACAACTTCTCCCTTCTAAGTGTCTCCAATACATCGCGTATGTGACCATCATATTCTTCTTCGCTCTTTGAATAAATCAGGATATCATCAATAAACACGATCACTGATTTATCTAACATGGGCCAACACAATCAATTCATCAAATCCATAAAGGCAGCTGGCGTGTCAGTTAATCCAAAAGACATAACGAGGAACTCGTAGTGTCCATAACGCGTACGAAAAGTTGTCTTGGGGATATCCTGTTTCTTCACCTTCAGCTGATGGTAGCTAGATCGGAGGTTTATCCTCGAGAACCAACTGGCACCTTGAAGCTGATCAAACAAGTCATCAATCCTCAGTAACGTATACCGATTCTTCACCGTCAACTTGTTTAACTCCCGGTAGTCTATACACATCCTTGTACTACCGTCTTTCTTCTTTACAAACAAGACCGGAGCACCCCATGGAGAGATCTCGGTCGAATGAACCCTTTATCCATTAACTCCTGCAGTTGATCCGTGAGTTCCTTAATCTCACTTGAAGCTAATCGATACGGTGCTTTGGCAACTGGTTGTGCACCGGGTATCAGATCAATCTGAAACTCAATCTCGCTATCCGGTGGCACACATGGTAAATCCTCTTGGAACACGTCTGGGAAGTCACATACCACTGGTACATCAGACAAATGCAGTACTGACACATCCACATCTTTCACATAGGCCATGTAAGCACTACATCCACGTCTTATTTACTTCCCTACCACCGCCATCGAAATCACCTTTGGAACCATAGTGACACAATCACCATAGATAGTCACTAAACTTCCATCGGGGGCAACTAATCGAATCATCTTCTTGCGACACACGATGTTTGCTTCATAGGTTGCTAACCAATCCATCCCTAGTACTACATCAAATCCACCTAGGGACATCACATGTAATTCAACAGAAAACCTATGACCTTCTAGTTCTATGGCACAGTCCTCTATCATATCTGTAATACTAGTAGACTTACCAATAGAAGTTTCTACGTCAAAAGGTTCATCGATACTCTTACTACTAACAAGCAACATAACACAGAAAGCAGTAGAAATAAAACTCCTACTAGCACCAGAATCAACTAATACAGAGGCACAAATTTGGTTTACTAGAACCATACCTAACACGATGTCAGGATCCACTCTTGCCTCCTCCCGTGTCATTGTGAATGCTCTGGCAGTTGCCCTCTGTCCTCCATCTTCCGTACCCTTTTTCGCACCAGAACTCTTGGCCCTTGGCATCTTACACTCCCGACTCAGGTGGCCTACTTGACCACAATTGTAGCACCTCGCCACCCTACAATCCTTAGCGATGTGACCAGGCTTCCCGCACTTGAAACAAACATTCAATCCCAGCTTGCACTTGCCAGTATGCTCTCTTCCGCATTTACTACACTTCATTATCCTCGAGCATGATGACCCCACCCTACGGTCATCCACCTTCATCCCCTTGTTGTTTGGAGTGAAACCACCACGTCC
Organism: Flaveria floridana; assembly: GCA_018326465.1. NCBI lineage: Eukaryota > Viridiplantae > Streptophyta > Magnoliopsida > Asterales > Asteraceae > Flaveria > Flaveria floridana. The sequence goes on along the minus strand of BJCO01818197.1, from coordinate 20,279 downwards.
AAACCGCTTCCCATTCCAGTTTCTATCACCACCACCTGTCTTCTTCACCTCCACTACCTCCACTTCTCTCTCGTCATACAACCTCCCAGCCAGATCCACTGCTGACCTAATATGCTTGGTCTGGCAGCAATCAAATGCCTGCAAACATCAGCTGGCAACCCTTGGATATACTTCTTGATCTTCTTCGACACCGACGTCACTTGATCCGGTACCAACCTTGCCATCTCGTTAAACATGGTGGTATACTATTAGTGAGTCATAGTTCCGGCCTCCAGCTGTAGAAACTCCCTCTATATCTTATCCAACTCCCTGTGAGGACAGAACTCCTTAATCACTAGTTTTTAGCTCTCCCCGTCTCATCCCCCGATGGCACTGCTGCCTTCGGCTTGGACAATATTGTCCCCCCAACACAGAGCCGAGTCAACAAAAGAGTGAGTGGCAAACTTTAGCTTCTGATCCTCCATGCATTCACTAATCTCCAATACGGCCTCCATCTCCCTCATCCAGCGGTGAGCAACAGCAGCATTGCCATTCCCATCAAAAGTCGGGGGCTTGCATCTTTGAAAAGCCCCATAGTTACACCCTCGCGTAGTCTCCCGCATCGCTTCTTCCTCCTCTTCCTCACTTGAGACAATCGTCTCAATCCCTAGCTATTCTCCTTCTTCTCTCATGATGGTGCTCCTCCTTTCTCTCCATTCATCCTCCCTCACAGCCTTAATCACTTCAGTCACCATAGACGGTAGAATCGTCTGCATGACTTGATGAACTTCCTCCACTACTGCCACTTTCACCGAGGCCCTCAAATTCGCTCTCGCATCGACACCTTCATGCTGATGAACCTCAGGATCAGTAGGGGTCATCTTAGTATCTCTTGCCTTGTTCCTCGTAACATGCGGTTCAATATCACGTCCACCCCGTGCTCCACCTCTAGAAGCCTTAGGAGATCTTCCTCCAGCCATATCTAAACACTATAAGATTCAAACACTAACACGGTCATTCAAGGTAATGGCTCAATTTATGTTGAGTATAGTACGTCCCTAATTACAATGGCCAGTAGTGATTAGCCACCTACTTTACTCTTCGCACCCCAAGCATTTCCTATCCCGACAACATCGGTATCTAAATCTACTAAGAACACGTAAATCAAATAGCACATGCACATAATACTGGTTATCATTAAGAAAAGAAATACCTTATGGCACATAGGTACTCGGGCTGGCATCCCCACCTTTAGTCCCATTCTATGTTTAAGATTATGTTTTGAAAATATTTACCCAAATCACTTAAACTTTAACTCTGATACCAACTTGTAAGGCCCTGTTCTCGGAGACCTCACAGTTGGACAATCATCACATTATTACATAAATAATACACAATACGTAAACTATGCAGCGGAAGTAAGTTAACAAAAACATTCTTTTCATTGATAAATACAGTTGGTAAGCAATACAACATTGTGAAAATTACAAAAGAATCGTTCGATTGCATTACAAAACAACAATATTATTATGCTTGAATGGATGCCAGTCTTGCCCTGCCGAGTAGCCTTCCCTTGTGCCATCCTCAGTAACATTACCTGTCAACTAAAAATGCATAAAAGTCTGCGTTGCTGAGTTCGTTCTAGTTTTGTAAGTATTAAATATACCCTGTGTGTTTTATATACGAAAATAGACTTCCCAATTACTATACACTACTTTCGTAAGCGAGCACACATCATACATACATCCACACTATATTTATCGTTCTTTTTTGTTCTTTTATACTTTCATTGCTAACTTTCATCATCATACACATACTTTCATTCATTCTTTTTGTTACCATTGTTTTTCGTATACATACTTTCATTTCGTACTTTTCACTATCTTTTACTTTCTTTCTCATACTTTCTTTTCATCCTTTTCATCCTCTTTTACTTTCTTATGGATCGATGAACAATACCCTAAACTTATGCAAAGCTGATGCTGGGCTTGAGGTCTAAAAATAGACTCTGAACATTATGCATAAAGCTGAACCAGTCACCTAGGGCAAGTCATCTCTCCCTTTCATTCGGACCAATGTGCAATACCTCGGACATTGTTCACGAAGCTGGTCCTAGGCCTGGGGTCTACAAATAGACCCTGAACATTATGTATGAGGCTGGCCCTGTCACCTAGGGCATGCCACAAGGGTCCCATCAATCTCAATGATTGACCCTATATGCATCCTTCGGGTTAATTTAAATCGCACACAGTTGAGCTAATGACAACATGCTTGCAAGCCATTCTTTCGTTCATTACATTCCACTTTTCATCTTTGTTATCTTTCACTTCGTTACATTATACTTACGTTCATTCATGCATACACATACTACGTAAAGTCATAACATAATACTTAACGTATATTATAATATAATATATACGTTTTAAAAACCATTAAAAGATAACACATCATACACATATGCATATCATACATTCATCATATCATCATGCATACTCTAACCGTAGACCATCACATATTCATGCTTAAAATAGGCTAATATAGTCCATAGTCAAACTAGGGTCAAACCCTAAAATTCTGATTTTCCAAAAATTCCTGAAAAAGTTTCTAAGTGTTTGGGCGCATGAGGACTGCTTGGGTATTTTTCCACTATGCAGGCGTATGAGCCTCACTTAGGTGTTTTAACACTTAGGCACATGAGATACCCTTAGGCGTATGAGCCTAACACTTAGGTGCATGAGCCACTATTCAGGTGCATGGGCTTATACTTAGTTTTTGTAATGCATTTTCTAGGCACATGGGCTTTTGTTTGGGCGCATCAACATATACTTAGACTTTCTAAGTCTATTTTTCGGGTGCATGAGCCCTATTTGGGCGCATGACAACACTTGAAACTTTTCTAAGGCAAAATACTAGGCACATGGGCCCTGTTTGGGCGCATGACCATCAACTTATATATTTGTAATATATTTTTTAGTCCCAAACATAATCTTAACATGCTCTAAGCTTATACAATCTTCCTAAACATCAAACCAAGCATTTACAACCACAAAACATTAAACACATACACATGTACATATGATTACACACATACATTTGTAAAAATGATTTTTTACCTACATTTTCAGCCCCAAAACTTTTAAAAACATATAAAATACGGGGTCTAGAAACTCACCTGGCCTGCTCAACTCCTTCAACTTGAACTTTCAAAGGTTTTCTAACACCTATACATACCAAAAACACATATGCGAGCACATATAAACACATAAGAACATGTAGTACTCGGTTACATGGTCGAACATCAAGTAAAACTGTACTAATTATTCAAAATTTACTTACCTAAGCCATGTTTTGCTGCTCTCTCTCTAGAACCGAAGAAATCTGCTATTCTTTTCTTTCTTCTCTTTTTGGTCGACAAAAGCACCAGTTGGTATGTATATGGGCGGCCATACTTCAAATATTAATAAAATATTTGACTTTAGTACCTTTTACACTTAGCCCCATTCCACTTTGGCTTCTTTTCTTTTCTTACAAAATACCTTTCCTTTCCTTTTTCTAATTTCTTTTCTTTTATTTTAATTGACAAAATTTCCGAGTGTTACATTTTTTCCGAGGGTAAATTTCTCTTCGGAAGAATTTATACTTAGAAAATTTGGAGAAAATATTTTGTAACAAGGCCTAGATTGTAAATAGACAACTTAGACATAACATACTTTCAAAAGAATTTCAAAAGAGATTTACTAATCAAGGTTGATCATCCTAATAGTCGTAATTAAATACTTAAATCTTTGTTCATCAACTGCTTTGGTGAACAAATCAACATATTGTTCATTTGAATCAACTTTGACTAGTTTGGTCAAGTTTTTCTCATTTATATCTCGAATGAAATGATACCTGATGTTAATATGCTTTATCTTGGAATGCTTCACCGGATTTTCTATGATAGAAATAGCACTCTTGTTATCTATATGGATAGGAGTCTCCATGAAGTTGAAACCATTGTCTAACATCTGATTCTGAGTCCATAGCAGTTGACCATAGCAGCTAGCAGCAGCAATGTATTCATCTTCAGCAGTTGACGTAGAGACAGATGATTACTTCCTGCATTACCAGGAGATGATCCCTCCACCAAGAAATTGACATCCTCCTAATGTGGATTTCTTGTTGATGTTGCAGCCACCATAATCACTATCAATGTAGCCATAAAGATTGAAATCCTTGTTCTTACATTACCAAAGGCCTAGTTTGGGAGCTCCTTTAAGATATCTAAGAATTCTTTTGACAGCAATTAGGCGAGACACCTTAGGAGCAGCCTGATATCTTGCACAGATGCAAGTTGCAAACATGATATCAGGTCTACTTGCAGTGAGATACATTAGAGATCTAATGATCACCCTGTACTGATGCTAATCAGTGTCCTCCCCCTTGGAATAAGGACAAAGATTGTGATTTCTTTGTATAGGTGTCTTGGCTGGCTTACAATCATTCATCTCGAATCTTTCTAAGATATCCTTGACATACTTAGATTGATTGATGAAGAACCATTCTTCCATCTGTTTCACTTGAATTCCTAGGAAGAAATCCATCTTGCCCATGGAACTCATTTCAAATTTCTTCCTTATAATGCTTTCAAAGTCTCTGCACACAATTGGTCATTGGATGAACCAAATATAAAGTCATCAACATAGTCTTGTACAAGCAGCATATCCTTCCTAGAAGTCCTTATGAATAATGTTTTATCTATGGTTCCTCTGGTGTAGCCATTCTTCAAAAGAAACTGGGATAATGTCTCATACCATAGCCTAGGTGCTTGGTGTAATCCTTAAAGATCTTTATCCAATCTACACATATAGTTAGGATGTTGTGGGTCATCAAATCCAAGTGGCTGACACACATAGACCTCTCTGTCAATATCCCCATATAGAAATGCACATCTCACATCAAGTTGATGGACTGTGAAGTTCTTGGATGCTGTAAAAGCAAGGAAAATTCTAACAACTTTAAGTCTTTCAATAGGCGCAAAGACATAAAGGTATGTTGGATCTTATACGCCCAAGACACATACATGATTGATGTGGTTAGTATGCTATGATCCAAGTCGGGTTATACCCAATAACAAGCTAATCAAACACCAATAAATATTTATTTGTTGATGAGATCATACAAATAAATATTGACACCAATTTAGAAAATGGGTTTTCTAAAACGTTGCTTTTGTAATAGAACATCATTATATGGATAATTTGTTCATGAGAAATTATTTATTTCATTATTTTAGTGAGTTAAATAATAACAAATAAAAGTGTGTTAATGTTATAAAATTAAAAGAGGTTTTAATTTTATAAATCTTATGAGTTTGAGAATGTAAAACTTTATAAAATAAAATGGGAGGGAACCCATTTTAAAATGGGTCCATTTGGCCGCCCCTTTGGGATGGGGAACCTCTTTGTCTTTGTTTTATACAAGACTTAATGTTTCTTGCACTTCTCTCCTAACACTCTCGCTTACACACACAAGCAAAGGCCTTTTCTCTCTCTCTCTCTTCTTGGCTGAAAATAGATTTTGTAGGCTGAAAAATTCATTTTTGGCTTGGCTGATTTTTGATTTGCAAGAAGGAGGATAGATTTGGTGTTAAACTACCTAACAAGTTAGGTGTTTGCTAAGGTTTGTGGGTATACAAGCTTGAGGACTTCTATTTTGGAGGCTATACATTCAAGAAGCATCATCAACTTTTTCTCATCCATACCACATCATCTTGTTCATGAAGGGTAGTTTCAAGAACACCCTATGGTTGTTCTTTTCGTTTTGATAGCATTTTATTTCACATACATATGATCCTTGTTCTTGGGTTTTGTTTTGAGTTAATATGGCTCAAATTTTCAGATTGTTAAACACGACCACTTATATCCGCTGCATTTTTGAACATTAAATGGTTAAACTAGCTTTGATTAACATGTTACAAAACCGAACAATGGCACCTAGAGCCGGTTATGTGGAATACTTGCTTCAAAAGTTCTTGAAAAGTTAGTTTTCATGGACTTTTTCAAACCATTAGGGGCTGTTTTGTTATGGGTGAATGAATCCTTTATGTTTCAAGGTATTATCTTACATGCTTTAGTATAAATCTTGAAAGATTAACATCAAATGGTTGATTATATTGTTTGGACAAAACCCTAACGTTTTGGTTCATGTTGGCCGAAACATTAAGGTTGAAGAAAGGGGTTCATGGTTCTTCTTGGATGTTGTATATGATACATATTTTGGTGCATAACATAGCCTTGACCTTATGTGTTTTGGTTTTGGTTGATTGTGATCTTGTCATGTTGGTTTTGTTCTTAAAAGGGTTGTAATATTTGTGTTTGTATTTTGGGTTGTAATTTATTTATTCATTGGTTATGTAATAAATAGATTAGGTGCATTTCTTTTAATAGAAAAATTGTATTAGGATATAATTTTGTAATAGAAGATGCACAAGATGAAGACCTAAAGAAGGACACAAAAGACATGGACACTTGAAGCTTTTGGATGTGGATTCAAGTGGGAGTTCATGGTCACATATGATGTGTCATTGTTAACCCTTAGGAAAGACCTAGTGACAACACTTGTGATGGAAAACAAGTGTAGTCAACTTAGTGGCTATGGTTATGTACTTATGTTTGTATGATTATGCTTGTTTGGTTGTTTGTTCTATGGTTGTTGTTTCATATTTGGATATGTATAACAAACTTATTAACAAACATAACAAGCTGAAAATTGATAGTTCTTTATCATTAAGTGATTAATAAAAGGTTATTAAAAGGATTAATGACTTTAATAAAAGGGGTTTTATTAAAAGAGAACCATAGGGCACCATGTGTTTGAAAGCTTGCAAACACAAGGTACATAAAATTTTCTAAACTAGAATTTTGAAAACTTCAATTTTCTTTTCAAAACAAGTTTAACACCATCCTTTTGCACAACACTTGAGTCACTTGGAAACTCTAAATGGGATAAAGGTCACCTAACCATTTCGAGGAAACTTGTGATTTAAGGTGGGACTACCATATTTGTGGGATAAAGATCACCTAACCACTTGTGTTGGTAAACCCACATATGTGTGCAAGTAGGGCGACTTGATTTGCAAACCATGTTAAATGGATCACCTACAATGTGGTTTGCAAAGGGTGTTGATAGGATTAAAATGCTGACTATACATATGATGTTTAAAGTCGATCCCATACCTTTAGAAGTTGCAAATGGTTGCAATTGTCAAAAGTTGACTACCTTGTTGATTATATATAATGGGTTAAAGGTCACCTAACCACTACTTAAATGTAACATTGGATCCTAGAACTTTAAATTTGTGTATGACACATAAAAGGGTAATATTTATTAAAATACAACAATATCAAAAATACTAAAATTGGACTTTGTAAAATTTTGTAGATGGCCACCAACAACAATGAAAATAATGATATCCCGTCCGCTCACTCACTATCACTAAGGACCATTCTCGAAAAGGAGCGTCTAAACCATAACAATTTTATTGATTGGTTTCAAAACTTGAGAATTGTTCTCAAGCAAGAGAAATGGTCATACATATTAGACGATCCAATTCCTGATCAACCTGATGAGGAAGATGAGAAGGCCTTTATGAATTGGGTAAAATACACTGAGGACTCGGTCCAAGTGTCTTGCCTCATGTTGGCAAGTATGACTCCGGATCTCCAAAAGGAGTATGAACATCATGGAGCGTACGACATGATTACCCAGTTAAAGGAAACGTTCAAACAACAAGCAAGGGTAGAGCGCTTGAAAATGGTTCGAGCACTCCATGCATGTAGTATGGATGATACCCAATCATTTCATCTTATGTACTTAAGATGAAAAGCCACATTGACCGCCTCGAAAGGCTGAATTGTCCAGTCTCGAAAGAGTTGGCTATGGATTTGATCTTCAACTCTTTGTCAAAATGATTTGACAACTTTGTTATGAATTATAACATGAACGGGTGGGACAAGAACATAAGTGAGCTTCACTTTATGCTTAAAACTGCCGAGGCGGCCATGGGTAAAAAGGTTTTACCCGTTCTCACCATCAATAAAGGTGGGAAAAAGAAGAAGCCTCACCCCGCAACCAAGGCAAATGTTGCCAAGGGTAAAGGGCACGTTAAGGGAAGGGGAAAGTGAGTGGTAAGAGCACCACCATCAAAACCAGTGGAGAAGAAGTAAAAGGTTGCTTCGAATGACCCATGCTTTAAGTGAGGGGAGGTTGGACATTGGGCAAGAAATTGTCAAGTCCATCTCAAAGAGTTGCAAGCTAAGAGGGATGTCGGGCAAACCTCAGGTACAATTTTCATGATTCATATTGATCTAAATTTAATATCTTCTAACACATGGGTATTGGATACCGGATGTGGAACTCACATTTGCAACTTATTGCAGGGGTTCCAAAGAAGTAAGGACTTCAAGAATGGGGATGCTAGCCTCTACATGGGGAATGGGGCTAAAGTTCAAGTTAAAGACCGAGGGGACTACATCTTGAAGCTTCCAAATGGTTTGGAAGCAATTTTAAACAATGTTTTGTATGCTCCTAGTTTGACTAGGAACATTATTTCTGTTTCCCAATTAAGACAATATGGTTATGTTACGACATTTAATGAAAATGAAATTCATGTTTCTTTAAATGACATATTTTATTTTAAAGCTATTCCTATTAATGGTATTTATGAATTGGTACGTGAAAACACATTTTATGATAGCTCGTTATACCAAACCACCACTAAGAAACTCAAATTGGATTTGAGTGATACCTATCTTTGGCATTGCCGTCTTGGTCATATAAACAAGAAGAGCATACAAACACTTCAAAAGAACGGTCTTTTAAAAGCTAGTGAATATGGTTCATTTGATGTATGTGAATCTTGTTTACAAGGCAAAATGACTAAGGCACCTTTTAGTGGCAAAACCTAAAGGGCAAAAGATTTATTAGGAATCATACATTTAGATGTATGTGGTCCTTTTAAACCAAAGACTATGTACAATTAAAGATACTTCATTACCTTTACCAACGACTATAGTCGATATGGTTATGTGTACTTGTTAAGACACAAAGATGAAGCTTTTGAAATGTTGAAAATCTTCCAGAATAAACTAGAAAATCAACTCAACAAGAAAATAAAAATTCTCCGCACCAATAGAGGAGGTGAATACCTTAGTGATGCTTTTAGAGATCATCTTAGAAGTTGTGGCATCGTCTCACAACTATCTCCACCTGGAACACCACAACACAATGGTGTGTCCGAGAGGAGAAATCGAACTGTATTGGATATGGTTCGATCTATGATGGCTAGAAGCTCATTGCCTCTATCATTTTGGGGTTTTGCTTTGCTCTCTGCGGCCCGTATTTTGAATATGGCCCCAACCAAGAAAGTGGAAAAGACACCTTTCGAAATATGGCATGGAAGGGTTCCATCTCTATCATATCTAAAGGTGTGGGGTTGTGAGGCTTATGTTAAAACTCCCACCTCAAACAAGTTAGAAAGCCGTTCCATTAAGTGTATGTTCATTGGATATCCTAGAGGTTCTATGGGATATTATTTCTATGATCCATTGGAACAAAAGGAGTTTGTTGCCAAGAAGGCTGAGTTCTTAGAAGCTAAGTTCCTTATGGAAGGAGCTAGTAGTATAACTGTGGACCTTGAAGAGGATCAAGAACCACAACCCGATACACGTTTGATTGACACTAGCAACCAACATGAGGCTGTTGAGGATGATCAAATGGTTGATCAATACACACAAAACGTTCACAGATCTGGTAGAACTAGTAATCCACCTGAAAGATATGGATTTTTCGTAGATGGATGCTATATGGTAGATTCCGATGAACCAACCACATACCGTGACACTATGTCCAATTTGGATTGTGACAAATGGCTTGAAGCCTTGAATGTTGAGATGCAATCCATGTATGACAATCAAGTGTGGGACTTGGTTGTACCACCTCTTAATTCCAAGATAGTTGGTAGTAAGTAGGTTTTCAAGAAGAAAACCGACATGCATGGAAACTTGGATACTTATAAAACTAGACTTGTAGCGAAAGGTTTCACTCAAACTCAAAGGGTTGATTATGATGAGACCTTCTCGCCGGTTGCAATGCTAAAGTCTATTACGATATTATTTGCCATAGCTGCTCATTATGATTATGAGATTTGGCAAATGGATGTCAAAACTGCTTTTCTGAATGGATAACTTGAGAAAGATGTCTATATGGTTCAGCCTGAAGGTTTTGTCGATCCAAAACATCCTAACAAAGTATGCAAGTTAAAGAAATCAATCTATGGATTGAAACAAGCATCAAGAAGTTGGAATCACCGTTTTGATGAAGTGGTAATCAAATTTGGGTTCATCAAAAACACTGATGAAGCATGTGTATATAAGTAAGCTAGTGGGAGCATCATCACTTTCCTAATATTGTATGTAGATGACATCCTACTATTTGGAAATGACATTCCAACCTTGGAGGGTGTATAAACCTGGCTTGGAAGCTGTTTCTCTATTAAGGATCTTGGTAAAGCCACCTATATTTTGGGAATAAAGATCTATAGGGATAGATTAAGGCGGTTGATAGGTTTAAATCAAAGTGCATACATTGATAAGATCTTGAAAAGGTTCAAGATGGAAAACTCTAAGAAAGGTACGGTACCTATCCAAAGAGGAACGATATTAAGTAAGACTCAATGTCCAAGCTCAAAGGATGAGCAAGACAAAATGAAGGGAAACCCGTATGCATCTGCCATAGGATCCATCATGTATGAAATGATATGCACTAGGCCGGATGCCTTGAGCATGACAAGCCGATACCAGCAAAATCCTGGAAACAGTCATTGGATGGCTGTTAAGAACAAACTTAAGTACCTAAGGAGGACCAAAGATATGTTCCTAATCTATGGATCTGGTGAAGAGGAACTCGTAGTAAAGGGTTACACGGATGCGAGTTTCCAAACTGATCGGGATGATTCACGATCACAATCTAGGTAAATTTTCATCTTGAATGGAGGAGCAGTCTCATGGAAGAGCTCTAAGCAAGATGTGGTGTCATTATCAACTACAGAGTCAAAATACATCGCCGCTTCATTAGCAGCTCAGGAAGCTGCCTGGTTAAATAAATTCATTGCTGATCTAGGGGTGGTCCCTTCCATTCAGGGCCCCCTAGAAACTCTTTGTGATAACGAGGGTGCGATTACTCAAATCAAGGAACCCAGTGCACATCAAAAGACTAGGCACATTGAACGAAGATTCAACTACATAAGGGATGAAGTTGAAAAGGGAAAGATATGTATTCGCAAAGTTCACACGGATCAAAACATTGCAGATCCACTCATGAAGCTTCTTGAAAAGGCAAAGCATGAAAGTCTTGCTTGTGCCATGGGACTTCACTACTCTAGTGACTGGATTTGATCTTTAATTTTGTATTTAGATATTGTAACCCTTTATTACTTGAATGAATTATTTGGTTATAATGGTTCAACTAATATTCCTATTTTACATGTTTAAAATCCATGAGTAAATCATTTACTCAGAACGTCTGTAGTCATTCATACTTATGGGAACAAGTATGGAGGTAAGACTATTATGAACTTGGATTGGTAGATATTCATGTGGATGAATATAGAGTAAAGGGTTGCTGCCAAAGTTCATAGATATTTATGGGATACAAATATTGGACTGACCTGCATCTCAAATATTACTACATGGAATCTTCCTGATTGATCATAAGTAATTTTGAGTAACGGCGAATATCATTTGGTATCCTCTAACCTGAGATACATATTGGGTCTTGATATTTACCAAATATTATGGTTTGACTTAGTTATTTGCTGTTCTGAAACATGGCAGTTCATAAGTCTGAGTTCAGGTATAATACAAGGTAATTATGAGAAACATATGTAGTCAAGATGGGATTTGTCCCACTTATTCGTTGAGAGTAAGATGTCTAGGACCTAATAAAGTTAAATCAATATAGAATGATCACTCTGTGTCTCTGAGATTTAACATGACATCTGTGATAAAAGGATAGATGATTGATTCACCTAAAACAATTTTAGTAAGGTACTTGAAGGGGATGATGTTATTGAATGGCACTTAGTCATACGTATTATGGGTAGTGAACTGTTGTTAGGAGGTATTTACTACTTGCATCAATCTTCTATGAATCTTGTGCAAGTGGGAGATTGTTGGATCTTATATGCCCAATACACATACAAGATTGATGTGGTTAGTACGCTATGATCCAACTCGGGTCATACCCAATAACAAGCTAATCAAACACTAATAAATATTTATTTGTTGACGATATCATACAAATAAATATTGACACCAATTTAGAAAATGGGTTTTCTAAAACATTACTTTTGTAATAAAACATCATTATATGGATAATTTGTTCATGAGAAATAACTTGTTTCATTATTTAAGTGAGTTAAATAATAACAAATAAGAGTGTGTTAATGTTATAAAATTAAAAGAGGTTTTAATTTTATAAATCTTATGAGTTTGAGAATGTAAAACTTTATAAAATAAAATGGGAGGGAACCCATTTTAAAATGGGTCAGTTTGGCCTCCCCTTTGGGCATGGGGAACCTCTTTGTCTTGGTTTTATACAAGACTTAATGCATCTTGCACTCCTCTCCTAACACTCTCTCTTACACACAAGCAAAGGTCTTTTCTTTCTCTCTCTTCTTGGCTGAGAATCAATTTTGTAGGCTGAGAATCAATTTTGTAGGCTGAAAGGTTCAATTTTGGCTTGGCTGATTTCGGATTTGCAAGAAGGTGGATAGATTTGGTGTTAAAATACCTAACAAGTTAGGTGTTTGCTAAGGCTTGTGGGTATACAAGCTTGAGAACTTCTCTTTTGGAGACTATACATTCAAGAAGCATCATAATCTTCTTCTCATCCATGCCACATCATCTTGTTCTTGAAAGGTAGTTTCAAGAACACCCTATGGTTGCTCTTTTCGTTTTTGAAAGGATCTCAGATCTAGTTTGATCAATTAGATTTAATTCGCAGTGGAATAGTATAAGAATTAGACTCAATTCAAGCAAAAACACAAACGATATTTCAATGAAACAGTATGGTTATAGAGAGAGAAAGTATTTCTGCAAAAGGAATGTTTTCATTCAACACATGCTTCGGCAAATACAAAATTAGGTCAACTTCCCTTTTAAAAGGAAGGTGACGTCAGTAGAACCGTTTTACAAATAACAACTGAAAGTAAACTAAACTACTAAAGATGTCTATAACAGCTGACATCTTCTTACAAAAGCTAAGTGTAAACTAACACTATAACTACAGAAACTACAACTACTGAAGCTATAACGTCTGAAGAACAGGCTCTTCGGGAGTTTTACATTAAGTAAACTACTGAAAGAAAACTACTGAAACTCAAATAGAAAACTACTAAAAAGAAACCATCACAACTACTGATGATTAAAACTTCAGCTGTTGTGAAAACCTCTGAAGACTTGATCTTCAGACTTTGTCTTCAGTAGAAGTCTTTAGACTTTGTCTTCAGTACTTGAACTTCAGATGTTGTCTTCAGTACATGTCTTCAGCTGATGTTTTCAGCTGATGAATCCTTCTTCAGTACTTATGATGTCTTGTGGGACTTAAAGGTTTTTCTGATCAGGCTCATTGGTTCTTTTGGTCCAACAAACTCACCCTAAACCAATGCAGCCAAAACCTTTAAGTTTATTTGAGTACCACTTATTTGGCAGAAAAGTTGTCTTTTCCTTCTAGATCAGCTCAGAAATGACCACTATAAGCACATGCCAGGGAAAAGGTTTCAAAGATCTGATTGGCAAAGGATAGATGGGAACTCTTTCTTGGGGAACTGAACACAGAGCTATTACCCTATCCATGAAACCTAGTTCCCTACTATAAGTCTGTAAGACTCTCTCACATAGGTCAACAAGAAGACAATTTGTTCTTCTTGGGTGAGTTCTTCAGCTCCTCCTTCAAAGAAGAACTCAGGCCCATAATACTCAGATAGGTATCTGACCTGTTTCCCATTTCTTAACTCCACAGTTGTTATTTCTCTGTAAGCAAATTCATCAGGGTTATTACCCTCTAGCAACAACTGGAGTTCATTATGTCTGACTTCATCAAGCCTCTTGTATATTAACCCCTTTTTCACCATTTTGTTCTTTAACATATTTTGTGAGGGAAGATTGGCTTTATAGGCTTTCTTGAAGTCTTCTAGGATCTCCCAGGGTGATACTACAATGGCTAGCATGATCACTGTATTTACAATCTTTTTCACTTGGCCATTGTATCTTTGAGTAATGTTTTTCTTATGAATTCTATGACTCACCCTGGGATCAGGCCAGATCCTTACTCTCTCCTTCTGATATTGAAAAGTAAACCTGAGAGCATATAACTTCTGAGCATTTTTCCTCATTGATAGAATAGATGAAGTTTGAGGGAAATCTTTGTCAACCAAACTCAACAACTGCTCATCATGTTGTTTATGTAACTCTTCTTCTTCAAGTTTGACTTTCATATTTTGCATTTGGATGGCAGGGGTGATTGTTGTTGGTTGACTCTTGGCCTTAGGCAATTGAATAACAGCTGAAATGGGTAGCCTATCCTCAACATCAACGTCTTCTTCTTCTTCTTCTTCTTTAAACCTCAACACCCTTCTCTTCCTCTTCATGGGTGCATCATTGGCTGTTGGTTTCTTGGGTAAGGGAGTCGGTTTTGTGGGTTGTGATGTGGGTTGTTTTGGTATGGGATATTGGACAGGCTGTTCTAGCATTTTTGTAAGAGAAACTTTGGTACATTTAGCTAGATCAGTCCTGCTCCTAGCACTAGCTTCATTCAGGGCTTCTATTATCAGTCCTTTTGTGAATACCTCAGACGAACAGATCTTGTTGGTTATCTCCAAGATGCCGTCCCTGGACCATGATTTGACTTCAAGAACTGATCTCCCCAGATACTTCGAAATATATGGCCATAGCTTCAAGTCTTTCTATCTCCTTCTCACTATAGCCAGACCATCGGTGTTCAATCTCCTGAATCTCTAACTTCCTTATCTCATAATCCAGCTTAGCGGTGTCAAAGCCTTGCCTAAACAGCTGATCAATGATTTTATCCATTGACCTGCTGTGTTGGTCATCAGCTTCCTTGATCATATCATCCAACTTCTTCTCAGTAGGAGTCTTTTCACTTTCACCACCCTTCTTCTTCTTGTATGTTACATGAAAGTCCTTTTCTTTTTCGTTCTCCTCAACCATCTCCTTTTCCTTCTCCACCTCTTTCTCTTTTTCTTTCTCTTTCACCTCTTCAACTTTTTTCCTCTTAATGACTTTCACTGACTTAGACTCCCCCATTTTGGTTGCATTGGTTGTAGGGGTTTGAATGTCAGAAAGTTGCTTAGACACAGCATCATCAAGCATGGTTTTTATGTTTGAGGAAAGCCTCTTATAAAGGGCTTGATGCACAATATCAGTGATTATCAGAGTGATGAGAGGCAGGGATGTTTTAAAGATAGTAACCATTTGCTCAGAGGGGTTCTGTCCCTGAGAAATGGTGCCAGAAGCAGAAGCTGGTGGCTGAGAAGTTGCGAGTGGCTCTGTGTATGGGGGACCTTCAGAAGATGGTGCCATCTGTGGGTGAATGTGGGCAGATGGACTTAATTCTTGAGACATTTTGGCAACTAGATATTGTAGCCTACTTACCTCATCCTCAAGAATTGTTTTTTGGGCTAAAACATCATAGAAGAAGCCCAGGTCATCATCAGTGTTTGCTGAATCATCTGACCTCCTGATTATATCAGGATGTACATGTGCTAAGTGTAGATCAGTATTCACATGTTCTCCTTTGTCTTGGAACTGGGGACTTCCTGCCTCAGGATTTTATCCTTCATCAGCAGTTGCCTCTGGTGAGGTCTTAGAGATGGTACCAACTTCAGCCTGTTCATATGCTGAAGAAGGAGAAGTGGCAGCCTCACCAGAAGTTCTTATCTCCTCCTCTACATAAGGAGATTGAACATTGTAATCCCTGTGCTGTGGGTTCTCAGTAACACTATGATCCTCCCTCTCAGTGGTTGAGGTGCTCCCAGTTATCAGTGGTTGGACTTTGTGGGGCGGTTGCAGTGGGAGATAGGTGTGAAGCAGTTTGCACCGGGGGAGAGTGGTGCTCTTCAATGGTAACCTTCTCAAATGAGAGAGGTTCTAGAAATGTGGCTTCCCCTGAAATGGTTGCTTCAGGATCCTTTTGAGAGGATTCCTGAGCGGCTGTGGTAAGTGGAGTCATTAGAACTACTGGTGGATTACTACTAGTAGTTGCTTCCTGCTTTTGTGTTGCAGGGGCATCCTCAGGGGACTCAACTCCCTGAGTAGCCTTTTTGGGCTTTGTAGTTTTTGGCTTAGTGGGGACTTAAGGTTTGGAGGATGAGGCTGTGGGTTCCCGCTGCTTGGGTTTTAGTAGCTTGGCAGCCTCTTTTAGGTGTGTGTCTGAGTTGTGCCTGGAGTATACTTCAGGCAAAACAGCCAAAGCAGGGACTCCTAGGCCAACAAGGCCCTCAGCTTTTAATTGATTTTTAATAATGGCCATAAGAAACCTTGGATATAGTATCCATCTGTTAGCCACAGGTTTCAAGGCCATATCTTTTAATTCCAAAAAGATAATGTCACACCCCCGGACCCAGGTAGGGTGGGACGTCACAGATTAGCAACAACATATATGGCAGCGGAAACAAACCATTATAAGAGCTCAAAGGGAGAGAATATCACATGGCATTAAAAGTTTTAAAAGATACCGGGCTGGAAACAGATCCAGCCCCAAATGGTTACATGTTCAACATAAATTTAAATTGTCATGATATCAAATTGTCAAAGTCATAAATTCTGGTCACACGACAATGCCATGGTCTCGGGGTTGAATCTAAGTCGTCCATAAGCTAAGAGTCTTCACAGGTTACCTGAAACATGCTCAAAAGAAAAGAGTGTCAACTAAAAAGTTGGTGAATTCAAGTGCTTAAAGTTTCAAAACAAATAAAAGGAACTATAAAAGTCCACAGTAAAGGTTTTAGAATCCAGTGTGATA
>BJCO01818189.1:0-14819 GCA_018326465.1 Flaveria floridana | reverse complement strand
CAAATTTTCAAATCATTTTTGTTGTTAAACAAAATGGAAAATTTAACATCATTCACTAACACTCGTGTTTTAAGAAACCGAGATATCTTTCTTGATGCAGGTAGAAAGAGATTTCAAGAATTCAAACAAAGCAAACCAAGCTGCAAACAAGCAACCAACAGCAGAAAATCAAACAATGGTTGCAATCAACCAAACCAAAGAAATAAATCAAACAAAAGCTGCAAACAACCAAGCATGGGCAACATATCAAACAATAACTCCTTGTTTGATAACACAAACATTCAATTATACATAAGTCACATTGAGAAAGAACTGTCGCACTTACATTTATGTAATCTTACAAACACAAACAACACATTGTCTAATGATCTGATAAAATGCATGTCAGAGATGGAACAATCTCAAATAAATGATCAAGCACAAATCAAGAAATTGAATCAACAAAACATCAGTTTAACTCAAAAGATGAACCAGTTGCAAGACAAAATGGTTCAACAACAAATCAAGCTTGAAGAATTAAATACTGAGATTGCAAAAGTCACAAACATTAACAACACAAACATTCCTCTATTGCCTGAAATTCCTAAAGATAGAAATATCAATCTATGCTCATCAGCATGCATAGATGAAGTTCAGGCATATCGGAAACATTGCAATAATATATCATACATGATAAAGGAAGAAAGATCTTCACATGCAGAGGAGTTACAAACTTCTACAAAACAAATTAGTTCATTAGAGAAAGAAGTTGATAAATTACTTAAAGAAAATCACAAGCTAAATCCTCAATCAACTGAACTCTCTATGAAGTTAACAAACATAAAGGCTGATTTTGAAGCCAAAATATCAAAAGCAAGTACAACTAAAACAATCATTAACTTGCAACATTACATTGAGCGTCTACAACAAGCAATCAATACATAAAAGGTTATAAATGCAGAATTAAAAATACAGCATAAAGCCTTTGAAGATAAAATCAATTCTCTTCTAAAGGATGTAGACAAACTCCTTGGAGAAAGAGTTAGTCTTCAATCTCAAGTTACAAGACTCGCAGAGTCTTTAACAAAGACAAAATCAGTTCATGCATCAACAGAAGTTGAACTTGAAACTTTAAAGATGACTGCAAGCAAGTTGGAAGAACTACTTAATGCACAAAGAGATCAAAAGAAGAGTGTTGGAACTACATATCATGTTGTTCCTCCACCTTATAATGACAACTACACAGAAATGCCAACTTCACTGACAAATCCAATTAAAGAAGATTTAAAGATGCGTGATCATCATCAATTAGACAAACCATCCACTATCACTCAAATCACTTCTCCTGAAACAGCACCAAAACTGTACCTCAAACCAGAATCACCACAGAATGAAACCTTTCATTCATGTGATGGTCAAGATGGAGATCCTACAAGTGATGATAGCGATGATGAATCCAACCAACCAAACAAACATTGACATGCATTGATCATGTCATTAAAGAAAGCAATCCAAAACAAACACAATCACACAAATCCAAAACAACAAAGCCTAACAACAAACAAAAGGCTATGGTTCTCAATGAGAAATTCAAATCAGCAGGATTTCTTGAACCAGAATTGACTATGGCTGAACTAAAAGAAAAGACTAAAATGGAGTTAAAGAATAATCAAAAGCTTGAGGTACAAGAAATCAAAGAATAAGTCAAAAGAAAGAAGACCAAATCTAAAAGAAAGAAGAAAAGTCAGACCAAGTCTTCTACACCTAATCCAAACCAACCATCAACCTCAAAGGCTACTTTAGAAACTCCAAAAGAACAACCAATTCTCTATGAGACATGTAATTCAAATTCTCACAACACTTTTGAGTGTAAAAACACCAAGAGTGATACATATATATGTCCTCATAAGAGAAAACAACAAAAACAAACAAGACAAAAGGCTATGAAGTTCCAAGCAGATCCAACTTCATCATTCAAGCCTAAAGGAAGAAGATCCAGACATTCTATTTACTGCTTAAATTGTGACATGGAGAATCATACCATTTCAGAGTGTTTATACAGTAACTCTCCAACATCACAATAC
This sequence comes from Flaveria floridana, assembly GCA_018326465.1. Classification (NCBI taxonomy): domain Eukaryota; kingdom Viridiplantae; phylum Streptophyta; class Magnoliopsida; order Asterales; family Asteraceae; genus Flaveria; species Flaveria floridana. The sequence goes on along the minus strand of BJCO01818189.1, from coordinate 12,756 downwards.
AGAAGAGGTCAAAGATCTTATCATACATCAGAGTCATACTCACCAAGATCGGAGCATGAGTACTACAACAGACGTCATAGTTACTCTTCTCCTCGATCACATCGGCATGGGTATGATTTTAAACATTATGATATTCATGATTATTGGGCACCAAGACATTATCCTAAGTCATACACACAATATAAGTATGATAGATATAGGAATAATGATTGGTATAATGGATATCACAAAGGATCATATCCATCAAATTATTATAATCATGATTATAATTCTTATGATGAATATGATCACATGCCCAGAATAAACAAACATTATCAAGGACAATGATCCTTTGCTACACCTCCATAAAACTTTCAAAAGAAAAATAGATTTTCTAAACCAACCAAAAGATTTTCAAAAACCAAACAAACTCCTTTTATTAAACAAGCTAAAGTTGAGTCAGTTAGTTTAAAATCAAAACAATGTTGGAGAAAGAAAACAATTTCAGGAGGTGAATCTAATACATCATCAGATAAAGCAAAATCATACACATACGAGCAAGTCACATGTAAAAATGCTAATGGACAGCTCAGGACAATAATGGCCTGGGTTGAAACATCTAACTGATTTGCTAGATGATAGGGACAGTTATGGAGGCCTGCCAACCCAAGAAAAGTTAGAGTGGCTGATCCCTTCCCATGACAGGAACGTTCTTCCTGCTCATGATGTTTATGATGAAACTGAGCCAAATGGAGTAGAGATTAACCATGATTCAATGCAGGATATAAATGTTTAACAGAAACTATGATGGTAATGCAATAAACAATCGATGTTTCATTCCATCTGTTTAGTTTGAGTACATTGCTACATGGACTAACTGTTAATGATCTCTATTGCATTGATAACACATATGCCATTTCTTTATTTTGTCAAAAACCAAAAATTGTAAAAATTAGAAAATCAAGAAAAGTCCAAAAAAAAGGAAAAAAATTATTGTTTTTGAATCTTCCTGCATTTACATGAGAAATGATAGTACACCCATCTACTATCGTCTGCATCTATTTTTCAAATCAATAAAGACTAACAAGACTCTGTTTGATATGTCAGTAGGCTCAGCTTGGATTCAAGATAAGCATATTTGTGATGAACTAAATCAATATGCATTATGGACGAAAACCATCTTAGGGTATTGGTAAGCAAAGACTTTTCCAAGTGTTTGCTTGTGTGATTACCTAAACACACCATGTGAAAATGGTTTATAAACTTCTCATTGATCAAAGCGCCTATTTCTCCTTTATTGTATGTAAATACAGACCTGGAGTAAACATGAGGACAACTTTTGTTGTGCTGAGCACAGACCTAGTTGACCTTGCACTAAAAGTGTTTATGCTAAAAAGAATCCCAATGAGGATCAAAGCTAAAAGAATCCCAATATGGATCAACTTCCAAAGTGAAGTATAAAAGAATCCCAAAGTGGATCAAATCATAAGAATGTATACTTTAAGTAGCCTGGTTCAAATTGTGATAAAGTGTCACCTTGCATTTCATAAGGGGGGTTACTCTTCCATACTTCTAAGTGTGGGGTAATCAATTAGCATATCTAATCAAACCTAAACATGATAAATATCATAAAGTGTAGAATATAGATCCTTGCATGAGTTTAAGTGGACAAACATACTTACAATCAACTTTGTTCTTTGTCTATGTCTATTCCAAACTTTAAACATTCTTAGATGTAGAGGATTTTGGATTAGTATGATCTCATTGCAGTTGAAGGATTCATGCTTGTAAATATCTTAATTTTGAAAAATCTAAAATACCAAAAAGATTTGTCATTTTTAGTATTTTTCTTAGTTTTGGCAGATTTACATGTGTTATTGATTTAGGCGTGAAACTTCCATGCAATACCTCTACCGAGAAGATTTAGACTTTACCAGGTGATGAATTGCATGACATGCCTGAGTTTCTTATTCAGTTTAAGATATGAAGAGAACACTCCTGCTTCCTTCAAAGATCTCCTGCCAGTTGCTGAGAACTAAGAATCCTCCTCTTGGTGTCTCATACACAAAAGTTCCTCACCCTCCAAAGCTTTTGTTGAGGGAGAGTTTATATTAAGGCTGAAGAATTTCTGATGCTTCTCCTTCACTTCTGAAGTCAAGATAGAGCTGCTGATATTGCTACCTGTGCAATCCACAATGTATGCACATGGGTGTATCTTCAAATCTTCAAAATGAGACTAGAAGATCAAGCTGATGAAACATACATCAAGTGCCAAACCAAAGTCTTTATGTGCCAAAACAAAGTCATTTTCTCAATGCCTTTTTATGAAGCTTCTAAGAAGATGCTACCAAAAAGAGGGAGAAGACTGCACTACATGACTGCACATCAATCAGCATACAAGATTTTGATAATCATGAGGTTTTGGCAGTATCATCTTAGGGGGAGTACTGTTGGAATATTTGAAGATGATACTTACCAAAACCTAAGTGCCAAATCTCATGATGATTGTCAAAACCGACACGGTAAAAATATGCTAAAGATATGATCAAAACGAAGAAAATTGACCAAAGTCAAACTCGGTCAAACTTGGTCAACCGTGGTCAAAGTCAACAGTCAACATCAACGGTCATCCTAATGACGTCAGCACTAAGATTGAGAGAATTCAAGGTTGAGTGTGTGTGACGAATTGTTCTTGCAAACTCCTTTGAATTCCTCTAATATTGAGAGAATTCAAGGTTGAGTATGTGTGAGATAGTTTTCTCCTAAACTCCCTTTTAATCCTCTTGTATCAAACATATGAATGAATGAAATATTTCTGAATTTGTGTTGTTGATTGTTCATCATTCATTCATCATCATCATACATGTTCATCTCTTGCATATAGATCATCACGAAATCATCAACAGATCTGTGAGATTCCGCATCACAGATCTGATAAACGGCAACAATACAATTGCAATATTCGATCCATATCAGTGAGTATCGATTTTCAACAAACAGTTATCATACCAGTATTGGTATGCCACCTTACGAGATGCTATACGGTAGGAGGTGTAGGACACCCGTATGTTGGGGTGATATTGGACAGAAGGAGCTGGGTAGCCTTGAAGTGATCGTGGCTACAACTGAGAAGTTGGAATAGATTAAGGCCTTTATGAAGGCAGCGAAGGATAGGGGAAAGTCGTACGCCGACAAGAGGCGTAAACCAATCGAATTCAAGGTGGGCGACCGAGTTATGTTAAAGGTCTCATCTTGGAAGGGAATCGTTCTATTCAGGAAGCGAGGTAAGCTAAGCCCGAGGTATATAGGGCCTTTCCGAATCATTGCTCGAGTAGGAGAGGTGGCCTGTCGATTAGAACTACCTAATGAGTTAAGTGGAATTCATCCGACATTCCATGTATCTCATCTAAGAAAGTGCTTAGTTGATGAAGATATGATTGTACCACTGGATGATATCGAAGTGGATGAACGACTCAATTATGTAGAGCAACCAGTGGCGATCACCGGTCGGAAACAGAAGAGGTTGAGGAATAAAGTGGTTCACTAGTACGTGTGTAGTGGAACACGAAAAGGGTTCGGAGTCTACGTGGGAGACAGAGGAAGAAATGAGACAACATTACCCGCAGTTATTTGAGGAATGATGGGTTTCAGGGACGAAACCTCTTTAAGGGGGGTAGACTTGTAACACCCGGAATTCTTGCTAAAATAAAAGAAAAGAAAAGTAGCTTGAAGAAAATAAAAAGAAGCTATAGTGGAAGGGGGCAAAGTGAAAAAATAGTACAAAAAGTCAAATATTTTTATTTATATGGGAATGGCCGCCCATGCCACCTTTTTACACATCTACTTTTGTTGACCAAATTAGAAGAAGAAGAAGAAGGAAACTGAGATTTCAATGGTTCTAGAGAGAGAAAGAGGCTATTCTTCAACCAGGTAAGCAATTGTTGTAAAATTGGCTCGGTTTTTGTTTGTATTTTGACAAAGGAACCGAGAATATATGTTCTTATGTGTATGTGTGTTCGGGTTTTGTGTTTTGGTGATGTTCAGGTGCTAGAATCTTTTGAAAAGTCCAAGTGGAAGAGTTTAAGCTTGAAAGCAGCTAAGGTGAGTTTCTAGACCCTGGTTTTCTCTTGTTTTAAAAGTTTTGGGGCTTAAAATGCATGCGAAATCATTTTTACAACAGTTATTTGTATAACCGTATGTATGTATGTTTGTATGCTGATGTTCTATGGTTATAAATGCTTGTTTGAGGTTTGGAATGGGTGTAACAAGCTTAGAACAGGTTATGATGATGTTTGGAATCAAAAAACAACTTAGAAATGTATAATTAGGTGCTCATGCGCCCAAACAGGGCCCATGCGCGTAGTGTTTGCCTTAGAAAAGTTTTTAAGAAAGGTCATGCACCCAAACAGGGCCCATGCACCCAAACAGGGCCCATGCGCCTGAAATGCCTTAGAAATTTCTAAGTGAATGTTGATGCGCCTGAATAGTGGTTCATGCGCCCAAGTCTTTGAAGAAACGCCTAAGTATAGGGATGATGCGCCTAAATAGTGCCCATGCGCCCAAGGGCTAATGCGCCTAAGTGTTGAAAAACAGTTAAGTATAGGCTCATGCGCCCGCATAGTTGAAAAACGCCCAAACAGTCTCCATGGGCCCAAATAGTAACCATGCGCCCAAATAGTGTCCATGCGCCCAAATAGTGTCCATGCGTCCAAACACTTAGAAAATTTTTTGGATTTTTGGGAAAAACATAATTTTAGGGTTTGACCCTAGTTTGACCTATGGGCTATGTTTACCTATTTTAAACCTGATTATGTAATTGTCCATGGTCCGAGTATGTATGGTGAATGTATGATATGCATATGTGTATGATGTGTTATCTTTTAACAGTTTACAAAACGTATTTATATTATATTATAAAATGCGTTAAGTATTATTTTATTACTTTAAGTAGTATGACGAATGTATGAAAGAATGTAAAGTATAATGTAACAGAAGGAAAGATAACAAAGATGAAAAGTGAAACGTAATGAAAGAAAGAATGTCTTGCAAGCAAATAGAAAGGAGGTGGATGACCACGTTGTCGTTAGCTCAATTGTGTGTGCATTAAATAACCCGAACAATTCATATAGGGTCAATCATTGAGATTGACAGGTCCCTGGTCACTTGCCCTAGGTGACTGGGTCAGCTTCGTGCACAATGTTCATAGTCTAATTACCACAGGCCCAGCATCAGCTTCATGCACAATGTTCGAGGTATTGCATATTAATTCGGATGAAAGGGAGAGATGACTTACTCTAGGTGACTAGGTCAGCTTCGTGCATAATGTTCGTGGTCTAATTGTAGACCACAGGCCCAGCATCAGCTTCGTGCACAATGTTTGGGGTATTTTACATCGATCCGTATGAAAGTAAAAGAATGACGTAACGTACGAAAAGAAAGTAAGAAAGTAAAAGAATGATGTAAAGTACGATACGAAAGTATGAGAAGGAAAGTAAGAAATAGCGAAAAGTACGAAATGAAAGTATCTATATGAAAGTGAATGCTAATGTAAAGAATGGAATGAAAGTATGTATACGATGATGAAAGATAATAATAAAAGTATGAAAGAACGAAATAAACAATGAATATTGTTTGAATGTACGTACGATGTGTGTTCGTATACGAAGGTAAAGGTATTCTAAGGAAAGGTATATTTTGTAAATAAAACACGAGGTATTTTGATACGTATAAAAGTAGAACTCACTCAGCAACGCTGACTTTTATGCATTTTCAGTTGGCAGGTAAATTGTTGAGGACGGCACGAGGGAAGAACTACTCGGCGGGACAAGACTGACATCCATTCGTATTTTGATGCTATTGTTGTTTTGTAATGCAATTAAACAATTCCTTTGTAACTGATGAACAACATTGTATTGCTTAACAACAGTAGTTATAATGATAATGAATGGCTTTTGTTAAATGAATTTCCGCTGGATATTTTTATGAATTATGTAATGTTTAATGAAATAATGTAATGATTATCCAACTGTGAAGTACCCGGGAATGGGGCCTTACAATAATAGACTTAGAAAGTCTAAGTAAGGTTGATGTGCTCAAACAATGCCCTCATACGCCCAAACAGTAGCCCATGCGCCTAGAAAATGCCTTAGAAATACTAAGTGCATGTTGATGCGCCTGAACAGTAGTTCCTACACCTAAGTTTTTGCCAAAACGCCTAAGTACTAGGGGTGATGCACCCCAATAGTGCTCATGTGACCAAGTTTTTACTCAGGCGCCTAAGTGTAAGCTCATACGCCTGAATAGCACATGCGCCCAAAATTGAGAAACGGTTAAGTATAGGGCCATGCGCCCAAATTGAGATGAAATCCCTGAACAGGCCTCATGCGCCTGCATAGTGTTAAAGCGCCCAACACTTAGAAATTTTTCAAAATTTTTGAGAAATCAGATATTTAGGGTTTTGACCCTAATTTGACTTAAGGCTTATATGTGCCTATTTATGCATGGTTATGCTTTGTTCTTATGTTCCTTATGTTATTGATATGTGACTTACGTGTTGTGTTTATGATTATAAATGTAAAGTATTATCATTAAAGAAAGAGATAAGATTAATGATAATGAAAGTGGAACATAAAGAACGAATTAAAGAAACGGCTTGCAAGCAGAATGAAAGGAGGATCACGACTCTTTGAGAGTTGTTAGATCAACTATGTGTATTACAGTGCGCGATTTTAGCTAACTTATGAGGGTTCACACACAGGGGGATCAGTCTTGGTGACTGATCCATAGTATGAAACGGGATCCTTGTCACTCGACCCCGCATATGATGTAGCGTTATGGCAAGATATGGTACGGCTTTTTGCCAGATAGTAATGAGGCTTTGTGCCTGGAATGGTGGCTTCGGGCCATGATGGGTGTAAATCTTAATAGGATCTAGAAACAGTGAAAGATAAAGATAAAGTACGAAACGAATTAATACGTGCGATAAAGAATGATGAATAAGGTTATACCTTATTGTATGTACGATGAATGATAACGTGTGAAAGTTAAGAAAGTATTTTAATGAAAAGAGTAATTTCATATATGATCTGTATAAATTATTTTAGCATATTAAAACTAGAACTCACTCGGTAACGCTGACATTTATGCATTTTTAGTTGGCAAGTAATGGTTGCTGAGGATGGCACGCGGGGAGGCTACTCGGCGGGGCAAGACTGGCATCCATTCACGTATATTATTGTTAGGACTGTGTACGTACGGAGTACTAACTGATTCAATGTGAAACCAGATCAAATAGTGCGGAATCCTATTTGATTGGCGATCCAATCAGGGAGAACGTTAATCCGATCAAAACTAACGACTAGAATACGTTAAGAATTGATTAGTAGTGATCAGAAACGTTCTATGAAGTTGGAAGGGACTCTTTGAATGAACAGGGACGGCTAGGGTTAAGAATTCTCAAAGTGTTCTGTTTTTCCATGAATTAAGTGGTATTTATATGTTACAGTTTTCATTCATACGACTGAGCCATGCGTATGGCTCAGTCGTGCGACTGATTCGTACGATTGATTCATTCGTACGATTGAGTCAGTCTTATGACTCAATCGTGCGTTTGGCTCAATCACTTGGTTCTGTCGTGCGACTGGCCCATTCACATGGTCTAATCGTGCGACTGAATCATGAGACTTAGTTAAACATATTCCTGAACCTTTAACAATACAAAACTATGTTTAACAACTGTAGACCTATATAACATGTTCACATAAGCGTTTAATAAACAATCATATGAATGGATATAGCATTCAATAACCAATAAACATTCAACGAAGAGTTTTTCATTACATATACCAAACATTACATCAGTGTAACAAAATGAAAGTCAATTACATTTAAGCTCACTAGAACTAGAACTAGGGACATGTGTACCAACAAACTCCCCCTTGGACCTAGTTCTATCTATTCCTTGACTTCCTTAGTAAACTCTTCATTTCTCTTAACTCATTCTTCTCTTGAAACCCCAACATGAATATAAAGTGCAAAGCATAAACGTATAACATGTTGAAAATGAAGTGCTTGCACGATATCATGCGTATCAAAAAATAATGGCCACTTGTACAATGTGTAAACATCAGCTGCAGACAAGTTTGTGAGCCACATTGGGTCAAATACCCTAATTGTATCTGCAGTTCCCTCCCTATCCAAAACAATGATGGCTTCTCTTGTGCGCTAGTCATAATACCACCATTTGAAATGGAGTGTAAAGTCTTGTGGTATCTCCCTCAATGGAATACGAGACATTATGCGCGGAGGGTGCCATTTCAAGACTACCTTTGGTCTTCCTGAGGTAGGGTCAACCTCTGTCTTATGAATGAACCTTTTGGGCTGTTGAGGTTTGAAGTTGACCTACCTCGTATGGTATTCCCTTTTCATTGCCTTCTAGAACCATCCCGATATCTTTCTGGGAACAGCATAAAGGAGTTTCAAGTTGGCAAGACGGTTAAGCTCAAATCCAGGGAGAGTTTTCAGATCGTTTGGGAATCCGAAATACTCTATGCCCTTCTCTCTCTTGACAGCTTATACATTGAGGTCCACAAAATACGCCCAGCTTATGATCTTGCCAGACACCTTCTGATGCTTCTTTACCTTGTAGAGCTTGGTGTAGGCGTTTGACTTTACAGGCTCTCGCTGTTTCTTCATTTCCTCCAGGCAGGCTGCCCACTCAGCCTTTTTGGTTGCTAGATCAGCATCATCCGCCTGAGGAACTTCTTCTGTAACTTCTTTTCCAGCTATCTTTTCCTCAACTTTATCGAATGCACTGCTGCCAAAAGTTTCTCCCAGATCTGGTAGTACTTCGCCTTCGGTGTTAGTATACTGGGGATAATGGTCAACAGTCACATCCTCGATCTCCACCTCATCGACATCTTGTAGTTCCTCATCACTGACTATGTCAACTTCGGGAGCATCCTTTACCAATTCATCTGGATTTAGACTGAACAGTTCGGCAATCTGTTCATCTGTCATATCATGGATTATCTCTCCCTCTTCAGGTGTGTAGCTGACCGAGCGATGGACAATCCCTTACAAATCAAGAATCATTTTCAACTGAGTCTTGATTTGTCGAAGGGGTACCACATCATGTTAGTTAGCCTGTTTAGTTGAACCTGTTAAAGAAATAAACAAACACAATAAGAGTTAGTATACGTGATGAACATGACAAATGACAGTTCAACTTTTCATTTATTTATTTAAATAAACATTGATACAAGATTTCAAGAACAAAATTTTAATAACATATAGACATCTAATCTTTAATTTTGCCTTGAATCGTGGCCGGGTCTTCTGCAGATGGGGAGGTAGGTGGGGCAGACGACGATGCTCCTTGGTCTTGTCTCTTCTTTGTTCTTTGCTCTTGACCATGAGCAGAGGCAGATGCAGCTGCATCTCCTTCATTGTCCTCACCATCATCCTGCCTCCCTCTTGGTTCTCCATCACCATTCACATCATCATCATCACTGTCATCATCTTCATCATCATCCTCATCATCATCATCTCCATCATCATCTCCTTCACCAAGCTTCAGAGGCTCATCCTTAGATCCTTTGAGTTGGAGCATAATCTTCTTGGTTGCAGCCTCCAACTCCTCCAATCTCTTAGCAGATTCATCCTTGTGCTCTTGGAGTTTGGCGATCTGCTCTGCCTGCTGTGAGATCTGTTGAGCTTGGGAAGCATTTAGCTCCACCAGCTAACGTAGCTGTGCAGACTTCTCCTCATCAGCGGCTAACAGCTTCAGCACCATCCTGTTCAGTGCTGCCAGCTGTTCCTCCACTCTAATAGGAGGGAGGGATGATCCGGTGGGGAATGTGGTGTGGGATGATGGTCCGGCTTGGTGACTAGTGGTTGTAGCAGTGGCTGTGGTGAATATGGGTGGTGGTGAATGGATGGGTGGAGAGGTATGAGGTGTGGTTATGGTAGGTGGAGTAGTAGTGGTGGGAGGTGTAGTGGTAGTGGTTGGTGTAGTGGTAGAAGTGATGGTATGAAGTGTGAATCTCGGCCGTTTCCCCTTCTTACCGTAAGGCTGAGCCATCCTCTTCTTCCGAATCCCCTTGGACCCGGAGGCTCCCCCTATGCTACTGGGCTGGTCTGGGGTGTATGATGGATCTGAAATAGCCTCCCCAGATCCGCCCGGACGTCCACCAACCGTCCTAATCCCCCTCTCGGTGGCAACCACCCGGCTGCCCACCGTCCAAGTCAGCGGCTCCTCGTCCGACTCCTCCTCTTCATCAGGCTGGAAGTCCGAATGGAACCCCACAGTCTCTAAATCACCTTGTGGAGATGGTGGAGATGTAACATCAGCAGTAGTGGTCTGAGTATGAGAAGGACCTGTATCTCCACCATCACCACTATCATTCGAGTCATCATCAGGTAAAGCTATCTGCTCTGATACCACTTGTTAGGACAGTTTATGTACGGAGTACTAACTGATTCAACGTGAAACCAGATCAGATAGTGCGGAATCCTATTTGAGTGGCGATCCAATCAGGGAGAACGTTAATCCGATCAAAACTAACGATTAGAATACGTTAAGAATTGATTAGTAGTGATCAGAAACGTTCTATGAAGTTGGAAAGGACTCTCTGGACGAACATGGACGGCTAGGGTTAAGAATTCTCGAAGTGTTCTGTTTTTCCACGAATTAAGTGGTACTTATAGGTTACAGTTTTCATTCGTTCGACTGAGCCATGTGTATGGCTCAGTCGTGCGACTGAGTCGTACGATTGATTCATTCATACGATTGAGTCAGTCTTATGACTCAATCGTGCGTTTGGCTCAATCACCTGGTTCAATCGTGCGACTGGCCCATTCGCATGGTCCAATCATGCTACTGAATCGTGAGACTTAGTTAAACATATTCCTGAACCTTTAACAATACAGAACTACATCTAACAACTGTAGACCTATATAACATGTTCACATAAGCGTGTAATAATCAATCATATGAATAGATATAACATTCAATAACCAATAAACATTCAACTAAGAGGTTTTCATTACATATATCAAACATTAAAGTCAATTACATTTAAGCTCACTAGAACTAGAACTAGGGACATGTGTACCAACAATTATTATTGTTGTCTTGTAACGCAATCAACAGATGTTTTCTTTTGTAACTTAAAAATGTTGTATTGCATAACAATAGTAATTATTAATAAAATGAATGGCTTTTGTTAATGAATTCCGCTGCAATGTTTTATGAAATGTATATTATTATGTATGTTTAGTGCTATGAATGACCAACTGTGAGGTCTCTGGGAACGGGGCCTTATAAGTTGGTATCAGAGCCATGGTTTAAGTGAATTGGGTAAATATTTTCAAAAACCTAAACTTAAACTGAAAAAGGGACGAAGGTAGGGATGCCAGCCCGAGTAGCTATGTGCCATCAGGTAATTCTTTTTTTAATGTTAACCAGTATTATGTGCGTGTACTATTTGACTTATATGATCATAGTAAATTTAGATACTGATGTAGTCAGGATAGAAAATGCTTGGGGTGTGAAGAGTAAAGGAAGTGGCTAATCACAACTGGCCACTGTAATTAGGGACTTACTATACTCAACATAAACTGAGCTATTCCCTTGAATGACCGTGTTAGTGTTTAAATCTTATAGTGATTAAAGGATGGCTGGAGGTAGATATTCTAAGGCTTCTAGAGGTGGAGCACGTGGTGGACGTGATGCTGAACCACGTGTTACGAGGAACAAGGCTAGGACTGCTAAAATGACCCCTGCAGATCCTGAAGTTCATCAGCATGAGGGCGTCGATGAGAGCACCAATCTGAGGGCCTCAGTGAAAGAGGCAGTAGTAGAGGAGGTACATCAAATCATGCAGATGATTCTGCCATCTATAGTGACTGAAGTGATTAAGGCTGTGAGGGAGGATGAAAGGAAGGAAAGGAGGAGGACCACTGTGAGAGAAGGAGGAGAACAGCTAGAGACTAAGACGGTTGTCTCGAGTGAGGAAGAGGAGGAATAAGCTATACAGGAAACTGCACGAGGGTATAACTATAGGGCATTTCAAAGATGCAAGCCCCCGACTTTTGACAGCAATGGCAATGTTGTAGCTGCCCACCGCTGGGTAAGGGAGATGGAAGTGGTGTTGGAGATTAGTGAGTGTTGCGAGGACCAGAAAGTGAAGTTCGCCACACACTCATTTATTGACTCAGCCTTGTGTTGGTGGGAAAACATTATCCAGGCTGAGGGTAGTAGGGCCATTGGCAGGATGAGGTGGTCAGAGTTGAAGAAGCTGGTGATTGAGGAGTTCTGTCCTCATAGAGAGTTGGATAAAATAGAGAGGGAGTTCCTGTATGTATGTATGTATATATATATATATGTATGTATATATATATATATATATGTATATATACATATGTATGTATATATATATGTATGTATATATACATATATGTATATATATATGTATGTATATATATATATGTACATGTATGTATATATATATGTATATGTATATGTATGTGTATATATATATATATATGTACATGTATGTATATATATGTATGTATATGTATATGTATGTGTATATATATATATATGTATATGTATACGTATATGTATGTATATATATATGTATATGTATACGTATATGTATATGTATATGTATATGTATACGTATATGTATATGTATATATATATATATGTATATGTATATGTATATGTATATGTATATGTATATGTATATGTATATGTATATGTATATGTATATA
>BJCO01818187.1:0-10587 GCA_018326465.1 Flaveria floridana | reverse complement strand
ATATGCTAAAATGATGACACGTGTCATTTGATATGCTAGAATGATGACACGTGTCAAAAGAAAACCTTCTTTTATTATATGTTATAGATTCTTTTTTAATATTTTCGGTAGGGATAGAGTTATATGGCTCTCTCACATATCAAGGTGTGTAGATGCTCCTATTCCTAGAGATGAAGGGTGCCTCACTGACTTTGGCTTTTGACTCAACAAAGAGATAACGTTCCCACTTCCCACTCATTCAGTCGTTCACATATGTACTCACAAAACCAATTTGAATCATAATTGAAATATTTTCTCTTTTTAAATAAATATTTAATCTCACTATTTATAAAAACATTTGTTCTTTAATTTACTTTCTAGTCATATGTTACATTAGTCATTGAAGAAAATTGTATTAAACTTTAAAAAGGCCGCGTTAACCTAAAACAAATGTTTTTCATAAAAAGACTGCATCATGTGAAAATTACATTAGATTTAAAATAATATTTTTATTATATCATACAACTTTTTTATTAGAAAATACAACTTTTATTTTAGCTAATTCAATCTTTTTGAAAGGTTGTTTAGAAAAGGATACATTAGTCCTAGTATTTTGATACATATAGTTTAAAGAGTATTAATAGCACATCTCTTAGTCATCAAACTTAAGTTTACCGCTTTGCTACAATGGTACTTTTACGACTGTAACATTAGACATTAGACATAAACAATAAAAATATATTGTTTTGAATCATGTCAACGCATCATAAATGATATTAATATTCGATAGAATAAATAGTGGCAATTATCATACATATAAATTCTGTAGGTTGGTGCCTACAATGTAAATTTTTTAGTATCACAGATTGGTCACTTAAAGTTTTTAAGTTTATACACAGTCCCTTACTTTGTTGGCGCCGCTTCTTCACCGCTTTTTTACTAATTCCATCACTCTCAGATTAGAAACAATTGTCTTAGATTACGACACACTTGCTCATTTTCTCTCATCAAAATGCACGAAGATGATGAAAAAAAGACCGCCGGTTTTCTTCTTTCATAGGTAGCGTTTTGTTGACATTTCTGAATTTTGATTTTCTTAAAGCTTCGGTTGATAGATTTTATGTTTATCTAGCATAGCTTCTACACATTGAGCATTGTTTTGTGAGCGGCATATGGTGGTAAGCGGTGGTGGAAAGAAAGAAAGTTATTTCAAGGGATGATGAACAGACCATTAACAGAAGCAATGACAACATTTAACGTTCGGAGATTAGGTGATGAAAATGAAACTTTGGCTTCTATCAGATGAAAAAGATGTATATAGAAAGTAGTATTTGAAATGAAAGAGGAATAGATTAGATATAGATGTAGAGGTAATTATATTTTCTCTTGAAACAAGAAAAGGTAAAGAGATAAAAAAGTATTTTGATAGTCATAGTTAATAAACGGAAAATACGTGGGTAAATGAATTTTTTTAACAAGCAGCATTTATATATATTTTAAACGGAACTCCGTCATTGGTCTTTTTACATTGATTTGTGTTTATGTTTACCGATGTTTAATTTTTTTAAATCATTTCGTTCGAGACCACGATTCTTTCGATATTTAATCAAAAGAGACCCGCAGCAACGCACAGTCTAAAATCTAGTTACATATATTTCTTTTTAAATCTTCACCTAAAATTAAAAATTGTAATATCTCCTATCGAAAAAAAGTTACGAATGTACCAATTTTGATTTATTTTATTAAATTTAAAATTTAAAATAACTATTTCACTTTTATTTTTACTAAAATTTTTAAATTTACCAAATTTTCATATTTACTCGTTTTAAGTACTAGTCTTTCTTGTTTTTTTTTTGTTTTTTTTTACATTTTTTAGTTTCTGTTTTTTATATGTTTCACTAATTATGTTTTTCTTTCTTTTTTACATTTTTGCGTTTTTACTATTTCTTCAGTTTTTATTATTTTTTGACTATGTTTAGTCTACCCATATTTATCACTAGCATTTAGAGTAACAATCGTAACAAACACAAGTGGCAACGTGGGGTGTTAATCGGTTCGGTTATCGGTTTATTTGGTTTTGTAATTTTTCAGGCATAACCGAAAACCAAACCGAACCGAACCGGACTGGAAATACGGCTAACCATACCGAATTCAATCTAGTTCGGTTTCGGTTAAAAACTGAAAAAACCAAATTCAACCGAAAAAACCAAATTCGTCATTTGTTTATTTTTTTAAATGTTGTTAACTTTAGATCACTTGTATGAGAATCATTCTTCATACATATTTTGTCAAAATATATATCGAATAATTAAACTCTTGAACTGTTAACAATCTCGTTTTTTAAAAATATAAATAGTCGACTTTGACTCTTTAAAAAATAAGATTTGATACTGAGCTTTGGTAATTGGAGTTGGGATAGTATAAATTCTTAGTTATTTGGCTTAAATGAAACCACCTTGAAAATTTAGGCCTTGAGAAGTTGGGCTAAACTTACAATTATGAAATAAATATAAATTATAACATATTGAATTCGGTTAATAGATTAAACGAATAAACCGAATTCAAAAATTACACCGAACTAAAAACCGAATTCAAAAATTACACTGAACTAGAAACCAAATTCCCAATTTGGTTTCGGTTACAAACCGAACCGAAAACCAAATTCATAATTCGATTCGGTTTTTTGGGTTACGAATGCGGATCGGTTTCGGTTTTTTCCGGTTTTTAGTTTTTTTCACACCCCTAGTGGCAACCGTACGTATTAGTAAAAGAACAATAATAACCCATTACGATATCAAAAACTTATGACAGAAAACAATCAAAAAAAATTAACAAATACAAAACACAAGAACACAAGAACACAAAATTAAAAAAAAGGAAATAAATAGTGAAAAATGGGCACATATGAAAATGTAAAGAAATTTAGAAATATTAATAAAAAAAATCAAAATTAAAAAAAAATAAAATTTATTTTGTTAAGATAAAGGATATTTGAAATTTTGGTTTTAGGTCTCGTAAATATGCAATTAAGAAGGTTTAAAGGTGATATATGCAATTGGCACAAATAGAAATATTCCCGGCCAAAACCATATGTGGCATCCTACTTTTCATACTAACTAATATTGTCTATTTTATAACTAATATGGTCTATTTTATAAGCTCAGGGATTTATAATATGTTTTCGTTATGTGAATAGAAATTTCCTAGAAAGTCATTTCTCTTACATTTACTCTCCAAGCATTTAATTTTGAATTTTTCCTATCATCCACAATCAAAAGGCTCAAAACATCTTAATAGTATTTGAGCCTAGGCAATCCTCGTGAACCGTAATATCTATCAAGCTCATCATTAACGTGAGATTTTCTTAAGATATTACAATAAAACCCTTATGGACTTATCGTCCTTAGGTTTGTCACGCCATCCAGTCACACATGACGGATTCGCTTAAGATGTGCCAAACATTGCTAGGGAATCATGAATCTTGATTAAATCTTCTTAAGTAACTTGAACAACATAGGAGTGGCTCACACACTTATATGTGGTTACTTGATCATAAACTTTCAAAGAGATCAAACATCTTGTCCACTCCAACACACTTATTGGTAGAGTTCTTGCTTCATTTACAACCAATATACCTAAAGCACCTAAGTCGTATTGTAGCTCAGGTATTCCTTGTAAAACAAGTATACTTCCTGTACATAACCAGTGTGGAATTTTTCTAAAGTGTTGCATAATGTATTAAAAATTGTCGGGGGTCTCCCTGGAAGCGGTCTCTCTATCTCCCAAAATACAGAAAAGACTAGCCACCAACTAACAGTAGCAATTGCAATAGCAAGAAATAGTAAGAATCTTAAATATCGTACAACACATAGATAAATAACACATAAAGATTTAGAAAGTGCATACAATCAAATACGCGACACGTTTCATCTATCAAGGGCCTCATTTATCCTCCCTACCCATAGATCCCGCTAAAAGTCCTTACTTTTAATTTAGCGTCTCCACTCACTCCTATCCTCGATCATGTGTTTAGAGAGGTGCAAGTATACCATATCCCGCCAAATTATCTCGTCCCAAGTCAACCTAGGTTTTCCTCTACCCCTTCTACCCTCTACGTTGATGTTCTCTACCGCTCTAACTGGTGTTGCCATGGGTCTCCTCTTCACGTGCCCAAACCATCTTAATCTTCCCTCTCGTATTTTATTTGTGATACCAACCACCTGTAGCTTCTGTTCAAAAACGTCGTTTCTTATCCTATCCAATCTTGTGTGTCCACACATCCAACTCAGCATTCGCATTTACGCGACCTCTATTTGTCTCTCGTGCAATTTCTTTATGACCCAGCAGTCTGTTCCGTATAACATAGCTGAGCGTATGACCACTCTATATAGTTTTCCCTTTATTTTTTCTAGAAACCTCTTATCACACAAAATTCCTAATACTGCTATCCACTTGCACAATAATAATAATAATAATAATAATAATAATAATAATAATAATAATAATAATAATAATAATAATAATAATAATAATATTTCTACAATAGGACCAAAAATAAATTATACCCGAAAATAGTTTTTCTAAAACCGAATTTAATGAATCGATCAAAATGAGATTAAAACGAATGAATTACTTGAATACTTTGTCATAATGATATAACAAAAAGTAGTAGCGGGCGACTTATTGTCACCGTTAAAAGTAATAGTGGCGATTCTGGCGGTTATTAGCGGTGACTTTTGTGACCAGTACTGATAGAAATTTTTGTAGTGTCCATAAATCAGAACATATATTAGCTTATTGTATATGTGCATATATGATTGATGGCGTTTTATTTGGTTCCTTCTATGCTATAAAATTTATTCGAGTATGTAAAATTCAATAATATATGATTGAACAGTTTAATTGATGATAAACAAACTTTTAAATTAAAAAATTGTAGATAAAAGTTGCAACAAATTATTACTTTATTTACCTAAAATAAAGGACTTATTTAAAAAAATTAATATATTTTTCTAAATTATGGTAAAAATTAGTGAAATTATTAATTTAATTTCTAAAATTGAGTAAAGTGGTTTATGTGGGAAAAGTGGAAAACCAAGCTGAGAATAAACTTAAAAATGACATGTGTTTATTTTGTTACTAGTATAGTATACCATGTAATACACGAGTTGATTAATAATAGATATAATAATTTGTAATAAAAATTTAAAAATTATAAATGATATTTGTAAATAAGATATGATTGAGTTAGAAATAAATCAATAGTTCAAGTAAAAAAAATAATATCATTTTAAACTTTCATTTTATAAGATTGTGTTTTTTAATTGTTTTCTTAAGCATTCTGGTATTTTTTTAATTTTATTTTGAAAAATAGTTGTTATGAAACTTAGAAAAAATGATATTTAAATACTTCGTATTTAAAAAAAATTATGTCATATATTTTTAAAGTTTATTTTTCATTATAATATCAAGTTTTTAAAATTTTGCAATATCTATTTTCGTTTAAAAATGTTTTAAATAATATAATATAATTATTACTATTTATACTATTATCATTTATTAGGATAAAGTGGCGGGAAAATAAAAATAAGAATGCTTAATATGTTGACATGTGACATCATAAAAACCTTCTTTTGTTATAGGTAATAGATTCTCTATTAGGTATAGAATGTTTATTTTGTTATTCTTTTTATTAGGTATAGAATATAGAATAAAAATAATATAGATGAAGTTTTTTACTATATGATATTTATGTTCAAAGTATGGCATAAATATGTTTGGTATCACAAATTGTAACGCCCGCCTCCCAGGGCTCACAGTGGGGAGTGTTACGCATTGGATATACAGAACACATAGGAATTATAGAGTATACAACAGAAGTCTAACTTTAATTAAACATCAAAAGCATAAAGTACATCTGTTATAATAGATAATACCATTACATCGGTTTAACTATACTAGAGATCCAAATCTTTAACAACATTCTATAACTTTATTTTCTCATAAACTAGCTTGTAATCCTTTAATCCCTGTAATCACTTGGCACCTAGGATGTGTGTCCATCAAAATAGAAAACATTTGGGACTCAGTATAAAGCTTGTGATTCATAAACATGGCATTCTTCAAAATTCAAAACATGTTATTGTTGACTATTTCATCAAGCAGATACAGCCATGGCAAACAAATAGGAACAGAGTAAGCAAAGTATAAATTCACATAACCAGGCTATGTATACAAACTCCACTGGCTAAAGCAGAATTGTAAGGCCCCGTTCCCGGGACGCTTACAGCTGGTTGATCATCGCACAAAAAAATACTTTTCTATTAACTTTAATAAAAATCACAGCGGAATCAATCAAAATGACATCTCATTTCATCATAAAAGCTTTTACAAAATAATACATCGTTAATCAATTACAAAATATATATTGTTGCATTACATCACAAAAGCATTATATAAATGGATGCCATCCAAAAGAGCTGAGTAGCCTCCTCGTGCCATCCTCAGCAACGTTACCTGCCAACTGGAAACACATAAAAAGTCAGCGTTGCTGAGTGAGTTCTAGTTTTATAATAAAACATACTTTTCTTTCGTTAAAACCGTTTTTTACATACATGCGATCACACATCATACGTACACATTGATAATATCATTATTATCTTCATTATTCATTCGTTAACTTTCATTCACAGTTATTCGTATATTCTTACTTTCATTCGTACGTTACTTACTTTCATTCGTACATTCATTACATTCGTTCGTATGTTCATTACTTTCGATGACATGTACATTACCCCGAACATTGTGCACGAAGCTGGTTACTGGGCCTGAGGTCTTTCATTGACCTCGAACATTGTGCACGAAGCTGACTCAAGTACCTAGGGCAAGTACATTCACCACTTATCTTTCTCTTTCATTACGGATTAATGCTATGAGCTATACCCCGAACATTGTGCACGAAACTGGTTACTGGGCCTGAGGTCTTTCATTGACCTCGAACATTGTGCACGAAGCTGACTCCAGTACCTAGGGCAAGCGGCAAGGATCCCACATATGGTCAATCACAAGGATTGGACCCCAGTGTGCTTCCTTCTAGGGTAGCTAACCCACACACAGTTGAGCTAACACCCTTCATTGGGTGTGAACCTCCATACATTTGCTTGCAAGACTTTTCTTACTTTTATTTATTCGTTCGTTAATGCATGCATTCTTTCATTTCGTTTCTCTTTTCATTATGTTCCACATTACGTTACATAATAATTTTTGTTCATTCATAAACATAACACGTAAAGCCACGGGAAAGATAAACATACATCATAACGAGGAACATCATCATACACAAATAGCATCATCATACAGGGCAACATCATACATACATAACACACATCATGCATAATCATGCATCATCATCATTATCATGCCCAACATAACTTCTAAGGCCTCAACGGCCATCTTACATGCACTTACAGGAACTTCCACGTCAAAACTCACATTTGCACTTTCCCCCGAAAGTCAGTAATCAAACTATGCTTCTCTTCGGGCACAACAGCCCTATTTGGGCGTATGGGCACCCTTCAGTCGCACGGCCTCCATGAGACTGAACATCATACGAATGGACCAGTGCGAATGAACACCAATACGGATGAACACCTAATCGTGCGACTGGACCTCATGCGGTTGAACACTATGCGAATGGACCTTATGCGAATAGACCTCATGCGGATGGACTTAATGCGTATGAGTACTTATGCGAATGGGCCCTCAGTCGCATGACTCTTCATGCGACTGGACCCCTAGTCGTGCGACTGAACCTCAGTCGTGCGAATGAACTCCAATCGCACTTCAATCGGCCATATGGCCTCCAGTCAGTCGCCTAGCCCTAACTGATGCAGAATGCAGTTCATCCCGAACCCAATCTGCCATTTTCGATCTCCAAGCTCATCCAAACCCATTCTAAGCCCAAATCAACCATCCTAAACCTTAGGAATGCATACTACAACACCATTTAAGCACACACAAGTCCAAAAACATACTCTAAACGCATCACACACAAACACACCCAAATGGGTCAAACACACACATGTACAAAAACGGGTGTACTATGTGTTCCGGCCCCAAATCAGTTGAAACCGAGTAAAATAGGGGTCCTAGAACTAAGAAGAAGAAGAGCTTCGTCTGGACTCGCTAGACAACAATTTTGCACACTCAAACCAAGCTTTCTTCTTCTCTTCTCCCTTTTCTCTCTTCTTTCTTTCTTTTGGCTGAATTTTGGAGTTGTGGGGAGGGTGTGGGCTGCCCTACCCTCTTATTCTCCTTCTCTTCTGAACTTTCTCGTGTTTTGGTGATTTGGTCCCCCGACTTTGGACTTTATTTCTTTTTTTTTCTTCTTTCGTCGGCTTCAAAGAAAATATCCGGGTGTTACAAGTCCACCCCCTTATATAGGTTTCATCCCCGAAGCCTGTTATTCCTCGAACAAACATGGGTAATGCTGTCTCATTTCTTCTTTGGTCTCCCACGTTGACTCGGATCCCTTCCTGTGCTTCCCCTGTACACGCATAAGAGGAACCACTTTATTTCTCAGCCTCTTCTCTTTTTAATCGATGATTGCCACTGGTTGCTCCACATAATTGAGTCGTTCGTCTACTTCGATATCCTCCAGTGGAACAATCATATCTTCATCTGCCAAACACTTCCTTAGATGAGATACGTGGAATGTCGGGTGAATTCCACTTAACACATCTGGTAAATCCAATCTATAGGTCAACTCTCCTACTCGAGCAATGATTCGAAAAGGGCCTATATATCTTGAGCTCAACTTGCCCCGCTTTCGGAAGAGAATTATACCCTTCCAAGGTGAGACCTTCAACATAACCCGGTCACCCACCTGGAACTCAATCGGCCTGCGTCGTTTATCAGCATACGACTTCTGTCTATCTTTGGCTGCCTTCATGAAGGCCTTAATCCTTTCAAGTTTTTCAGTCGTAGCCTCGATCACCTCGACGCTCCCTAACTCTTTATGACCAATATCACCCCAACAGACAGGTGTTCTGTATCTCCTATTGTATAGCATCTCATAAGGTGGCATACCACATGATAACTGTTATTGTATGAGAATTCAGCTAACGGTAAGTGGTCATCCCAACTTCCCCTAAAATCAATCACACATGCCCGAAGCATGTCCTCCAGTGTCTGAATGGTCCTTTCTAACTGACCATCAGTCTGGGGATGATAAGTCGTGCTAATATGTAACCTCGTCCCCATGGCGTCATGGAATTTCTTCCAGAATTTGGATGTAAACCGGGTGTCACGATCAGACACAATAGACACAAGCACACCGTGATGAGTCACAATCTCCTTAATGAAAAGATCCGCCAACCTCTAGGATGAATATGTCTCACGAATCGGTAGGAAGTGAGCACTTTTCATTAAGCGGTCAACAACCACCCATATAGCATTAACCCTTTCGGAGTACGCGGCAGCTTCGTAATGAAATCCATGGTGATGTGCTCCCACTTCTATTCCGGTATATCCAAAGGTTGAATCTTCCCATACGGCTTTTAATGCTCAGCCTTCACTTGCAAGCAAGTAAGGCACTTACTCACATACTCCACCATGTCACGCTTCATACCCAGCCACCAATAATCTTTCTTCATATCTTGGTACATCTTTGTAGCACCGGAATGAATAGAGTGTCGAGTCTTGTGAGCTTCATCCATAATCTTTACTCGTAGATCCCCAAAACGAGGAATCCACATCCTCCCAAATCGGGTTTTAACACCATGAGTGTTCTCACCCAACTCCGTGACTAGACCTCTCATCCCTTCAGAGTTAAGATGATCTTCTTTCAACGCCTCATCTTGAAACTCCTTGACTTGCTTCATCACATCAGAGGTCATAATCAACTGGTACGGCTTTCACCCGAATCGGCTCGGGTCTTTCCTTTCGGCTAAGGGCATCCGCCACCATATTGGCTTTACCCAAATGATAATGGATCTCACAATCATAATCTTTTATGAGCTCCAACCATCTCCTCTGCCTCATGTTCAAGTCTTTCTTCTCGAATAAATACTTCAAGCTCTTGTGGTTAGTGAAAATGGTGCACTTTGTCCTGTAGAGATAGTCCCTCCAAATCTTTAACGCAAAGACCACTTCTGCTAGCTCCAAATCATGAGTAGGGTAGTTAACCTCATGAACCTTCAACTGTCGGGATGCGCAAGCTATAACCTTTCCTCTCTGCATTAACACACACCCTAACCCTGAGTAGGAAGCATCAGAATAAACCACCAGATCTTCGCTTCCATCGGGTAATGATAGAACAGGAGCTTGGGTCAATCTCGTCTTCAATTCTTCGAACGACTTCTCTTGAGCTTGACCCCTGTAAGGCCCTGCTCCCGGGCACCTCACAGTTGGTCATTCATTGCATACAAAACATATATTTAAATAGATTATCGCAGCGGAAACATTCAAAAGATACATTTCATTTCATTATAAAAGCTTGTACAAAATATTTCATCGTTGCTGATTACAAAATAGCCATAAGCGGTGACCGCTAATACAAATATATAAAAACTAAAATTTAAAGAAGATTCCTTAAGTAATCCCATTTAT